>PVIR01045732.1:0-10605 GCA_004026965.1 Petromus typicus
TCCTCAGAAGAGCTGACTCTGGCTCTAATAAATACACACTAGCAAAAAAGTGTCTTTTCAAACCTTCAAGATTCATGCCGGATGGAGAGCAGTGATAACTAGCAGCTGGCATTGTTGGCCCATTTCAATAACATCCTTTATGAATGGGAATATTAATTCTCTGAACTTTTCTGATAATTTTCTTCCTTTTATTTGTTTTTGTTTTTCAGAAACAAATATCATACAGAAACTTCCGTATGAGGAAGGCTGAGAACTGCCTTCACTAGAGAAGAAGACATTATCAATTGTAAAGTGTCACATTGCTTGATAAGGACAGTCACAAACAACCAATGCTGCAGAAAGGCAGGTTATGCTTTAGCCGTAAGAGCAAGAAGAAAGTCAGTCACAAGTAGAGTGGCACCATACCCTTCCTGAGCCTTGGTCAGGCTTTCTTCCATTTGGTAAAGTTGGCTTCAGGTGCCCTTCGGTGCTTCGATGGGAAGATTCATCTCCCTTGGCACTTGAGAAGCTGGGTTTGCACCCAATCTCAGGTTGCTGGAAGTTGATAAATTCAGTTGGTATGTTTGGACATTTTCAGTTGCAAATGACAAAGTCAATTTAGCCTGCCTTTGAAAGAGAAGGATATGGGACAATTAACAAAGTGAAAGGAGGAGCAATATGAACGGGAGCCCAGGGCTCAGAACACACTGGGACTAGCAAGGAGAACTCAGTCACTGGCTCATCTTCCTTTCTTTCTTTCTCCTCCCTCCCTCCCTCGCTTTTTCTTCTCTCTCTATCCCCAGACACACATCTGTTTTTGTTGGTGCACTGACGTGATTCTCATAAAGCTGGATCAAACTTTCCTTACAGGTGGGAAAAACATGGCCCCAGGGAATTTCAGTATACCACATATGAGTCTTAGAGCTGGAGGGCCCTGGCCTCCTATTTCTGTATGGATTACAATCTAAGAATGGTTTTATGTTCTGAGTGGCTAATAACCTAAATCAAGAGGAGAATAATAATTCATGACATGTTAAAATACTATGAAATTCCCATTTCTGTGTCTGTCCAGTTTTATCAGAATACAACCACTCTCATGTATTGGTTGCTTTTGTTCTGCCATGGCAGAGCTGAGTAGGTGCAAAAGAATGTGTGATACAAGTCATTTTCTGCCATCCACACTGCATATTGCAGTAACAGCATCATAATACAACTCTGTGATATCAAACCACAACTATCGATAAGCTATCGTGTCTTATTTTTATTGCCAGTCTGCATATTCATTATATAAAAATAAGAAGACAAAAGCAGATTTCAAGAGTCAGGCTTGTGAGGCAGAGAAGAGTGTGAATTATTTCACTAGATGAGGTGGCAAACCTTTGTGCTAATTATTCAATCCCTTGCTAAACAAGTACCACATATGTTGACACTATTAGAGTAATTAATCACAGCCATGTTCCCGTTTCTCAGGAAAGTGAAAGAAAAAGTAGAATATTGAAAATGGAATGTTTTGTTAGACAGAATTTCTTCACCAAAATGAAAATGAGATCCAAAAGGAAGTCAGAAAATGGGTTGCTTATTAGCCAAGCAAGGGCAACTATTTATCAACAGCAACTTAATTAAATCATTTTATTGCAGTAGCCAAATAAATATATCCTGAGGTAATAAACTTATTTAAAACTTTTGGTTGTGTAGGTAACTGGGTTTCTTACTGAGTTGGGGTACTGGGAATACAATCAAGTCAACTTGCAAACCAGGCAAATGTGTTTTCCTTGGCTCTGGAAAAGTCAACAAATGACACAGACAGTGCTCAGCTTTTGTTCCTTTGGAGAGTTGGGGTGAACTGGGGGTGACTAAAGCATTAGCGTCAATATGTAATCTGTGTAGAGGGCAATGGCTGAGAATATTTTTCAAAAAGATTGAAAACACCTTTATCTAGCACATCTTAAAGTGGAACCTGCCACCATCTGACGGTGGTATAAAAACATAACAAAGCAAAACAAAACATGCCATATAGAGAAATTACTTAGTTGGAAAAATTTAAAAGGTATGTTTCTGAAATCCTGTGGTGACATGTTTTATTACTCATCAGTAGATTCTGGAGAAAAATATTTGAAAATATTATTTAAAATGAATTATTTGTAGGGCCGGGGATTTAGCTCAGTGGTTCCGGCACCTGTCTTGCAAGCACAAGGACCCGGGTTCAATCCCCGGTAACCACATTCAATACTGGGCGTGGAGACACATGTCCAGCAGCAACCAGTACCATATATCACAGTGCTGGGTGTGGTGGCTCACGCCTGTAAGCTCAGCACTTGGGAGGCAGAGGCAGGAGGATTGCTGTGATGTGAGTTTGAGGCTGAGCTCAGGGCCAGCCTGAACTACAAAGTGAGACCCTATCTCAAAAAAAAAAATTATTTGCATTCAGTCTACCAGGCCTAACCTATGAATTTTTGTCAGAAAAACCTGAATATTGGTGAGACTCACAAAATGAGGCACCAAAGGCTGGTGCTTTGACTTTCTGAGGGGTTTTTGACCCTTCCTCAGGGTGCAAGGCCTGAAGGTCTTCCCCTGTTCCTCCTCCTGGCAAGGAGAGTTCTCATATCTGCCTCATGCCAAAGGATAAGCAGTCACCCACCTGGTCCTTTCTCTGAGGGCTCATGTCCAAGGAAGAGGGCATGAAGGCTGTCCAGAGAGCTGGACAGATCTCCTTCAATCCTTGTCCTCTACCTCAGTCCTGTACTGACAAATATGTCTGTTCAGTGGGCCAGACAGACTTTGTTCTAGGCTGTTGTATGTTCCAAGCCCACTGAACTCCCCTAAAAATCATTGGCTGTTTCCCTGATATTTCTGTTCTCCCAGTGGAAAATGGCGGAGATAAGCTTCTGAGTCCTGCTGTGCTGTGGGTAATTATACTTTTGGGATTCTCTCCTCTTTTACATTTTAATAAATTAGTATACTTCTTCTATTTAACCTGTCTTTGGCAGTTTATTTCACCAAACCTCAGAGGGCAGAGGGTACATTTCCCTTCACCCCTATAATATCCTACATTGCCCAAGCACATGTTCTGTTCAATAACTTAGCAATGGTAAAGTTTTATTGCAGGTTTTCAAGCTTAAGGCTGAAACTCAATTTCTGAACAAAAAGAACTGTACTTAACCCCACAATCAAACACCAAATAGCTTTAGAGCTTAGCTTCTGTTGCAGACTTGGTAATGTTTCCTAATGAATTTATCCTAAAGCTATAAAGTAAAATGACACTTACACACAATCTTTAGCCACAGTAACAGCTAATGTTTCAGTCCTCTTAATGGCAAACTGCCTTATACAGTCCTCACGCTGTCTTGCATAAAATAAGAAAGGCTACCCCCGTTCATACATAAATTTGCAGCAGGCACATTGAAGATACAGTTCTGACATGGTTTCTCCAATCTTGATGCAAGTGGAAGGGAAGTGTCCCTTTTTCGAAATGGTTTTCACTGTGCCATTAAGGGCTTCTGCCTGACCACAGCTGGAAGTGATTAGTCTGAAAAGTAAAGAGAGAGAAGAGAGAACAACCTAAGAGAGAAGAACTTGATGGAATTCTACAGATTCCCTCTAGCAATGAACAGTTTCAGTAAAATCATATGGTGGGGAATTTACGCTGGTGTTTTGCAGCGTCTATATGTGGGGAAATGCATTTTTGGTGGTGAAATACATAGCATCTCATTACATAACAGCATTGGGAGATGAACATTTGCAATTTATTTTGATGAACTGATTCCAAAATAAGCAAAATATCAACTCACAAAAATAATTTGACTTTGTTGTTGTTGTTATAGTATAAATTGTCGTTATAGTATAAATCTATACTAAAAAATGGTGTTCCCCTCTGTTTGAATATTCAATGAAATGTTGTAGAAATTTTTTCTTCTAAGTACCTATAGCAAATCCTAAGTTTTGTCTCTTTTTTTTTTTTTTGAGACAGGGTCTCGCTTTGTGTGGTTCAGGCTGTCCCTGAACTCAGCCTCAAACTCACATCACAGCAATCCTCCTGCCTCTGCCTCCCGAGTGCTGGGATTACAGGCATGAGCCACCACGCCCGGCACTGTGGTATGTGGTACTGGTTGCTGCTGGGCATGAGTCTCCACGCCCAGTATGGTATGTGGTTACTGAGGATCGAACCTGGGTCCTTGCGCTTGCAAGACAGGTGCCAGAACCACTGAGATAACTCCCCAGCCCCTAAGTTTTGTCTCTTGATCTGGAAAGTCTGATATGTTTACTATCTGGTTCTTTATGAAAAATTTTTCCAGTATTTTTCAAAAAGGGAAATTTTTCCTAGTTCAACCAGGTAGGAAAGCAAACACTTGGCGACACTTTGCCAAATGAAGATTTGGGCCCAGGTATAGCCCCACAGTGTAATCGACAGGTAGAGAACTCTGACTGCACCAGCTGGCCTGTTGCCTGGAGGCAGGAGATCCCTCAGGAGGAGACACTGAGACAAGCAGCCCCACATCCATGACTGGAAAGAGAAAGGGAGAGTCTTCCAAAAAAAAAAAAGTCAGAGGAATTTGTTGCCAAGACATCAGAAAAGGAGGATGTTAGTTTCAGAATCATGGAAAGGAAGATTATGAGCTCCTCAAAGTTGATGCCAATGTTGTGACAAGCCCGTTCCCCACATAGATATTTTAGAAATAAACAACACATACACACCCTAACTAAAAAGTAAAATCCTCACTGGACTTTAATGACAGCTGCAGTTGAGAATATAAAAAGTATAATACAGATGTATGGAAAATATGAAATGTAAGATGAAACACGCAGAATAGAGAACAGGAAGATTCAACACAGACAAAAAGGTGCCAGAAGTAGAGAGCAGAGAGCAATGACCAAAAGCAATGTTTGAAGAAACTGTGCCTTGTAATTTTCAGAATGTAAACAAATAATGAATCTTATACAAAGCCAAAAATAAAATGAAAAATGTCTACACCAAAGTGCTCCTATCAGAAAATTACAACCAAATTTAAAAAGAAACTCCTAGAAGTTGTCCAAGGGAACACTATAGGAACTTTGAAGGTTAACAAGTAGGTTGAAGGACACATTTCCACCATAAGACATGGAAGCCGGAAGCCAACAAAACACCACCAAAATACTAAGGGAGAAGTGATAGTCTACCTGGGTCCTGCCTTGTTAGCGTCACACAGAAGTCACACAGGAAGGACAGGCTTTGGATTTGGCCTGAAGTCTACATTGACCAGCTTGTCTTCCAAAACCAGGGCTTCTACCACATTTCTCTTATGGATAAAGACTTTGGGGGATTTATTAATGTTTATTTATTGTTCACTAAATAAACACTTATTTCAACAAGGGTCAAATCAGAAAAATCATAAACTACTCAGAATCTTCAGGGTGCCAGGCCTGCAGTGCAGAACTGTGCCATATTGGTGGTAGCTGGGTGGGGGGACATCCTGGCTTTGATCAGAGCAGGAAGTCATTCATGATTGTCCCTCTTCTGGAGAAAGAAAGCTGGGGTCAGTGCTGAAGACAGTACAGAAGAGGGGTTGCAGTGGAGGCCCAGAAGGCTGTCCACTGGATTTGGAGCCCAGGAAGAAGAGACAATTGGCTCCAAAAAACAAACAATAACAACAACAGTAACAAAAAAAGATAGCTGCAAGCATTTCTGCAACCTTAGAGTCTGGTCTCCATGATAATAATTAAACCAGATATTATGTTGTACATCCCTAATAGAAAGCAAAATGTTTTCTACTCCCTTGAAGTATACTTCTTAGAAAAGAGTCATCTAATGCTTAGTAATTACAAAGATTCAGAATATGGGGTGTGATCCCAAGTAATTATTTTAAACAACATTTTACACTGAAAGGACCTTAAAGGATGCCAGTTTTGGATTTTCATAGAGAGAACCTAAGAATCATTTACTGGAGAGAAAGAGGAGACAGAAAGAGAGAGAGAGAGATAGAGAGAGAGAGAGAGAGAGAGAGAGAACAAAGACATATTTGGCAATGGATCATAATTAGTATGAGAGTTTGGTGTCAAGTTGCAAATGCTCAAAGTCATTGTACACAGACTTCCCTAAGATTCATTAAGAAAGGAATAGTCACTGAATTTTGAAGACCATGTACAGGCTGAATGAATAAAGTGACCTGTCTTAGACAATTATGTGAATAGATGCTTGTGTTTTGGGGTCATTTTCCCAGTAGGATGGTAGCATACTGATTCAAAAAGTGGTTATCTCCCTTTGGTTAATAGTTGAAAGTGATATGCTTCAGCAAACTGCATTCCTGATGCCCTAACTGCATTCCTGTGGGAACACAGGCTTAAAACTGGCTCTTAAACTGCTAACAATGCTTATGTCAAATTGCAATGCAGAGTAAATATTAAACCAAAGGAATTAAAATGAGTAAGTTTTTCTAAATTTATATATTATTGTATGTGTTTTTATAACATGTACAGTAGCTAAATTAATAAATATACAAGTGAGCATTTGGTCAGATCTATATTTATATCTCTGAGAATTTTTATATTCAATCTGTCAACAAAACAAGCAGATTATGCTGAGAGTCTTAATTTGCTCCTGTGACTGTAACAAATACCTCAGATCAGTTAATGTATAAAGAACAGAGGTTTCTTAGGCTCGGAGCTCTGGAGGCTGGGAAGTCCTGGCACCCCGAAGGAGCTTCATGCTATGCCCTAACACAGCAAGGCAGTGAGTCCATAGTGAGGCAGATCTCTGGTGTTAGCTCAGGTCTCGTTTTCTCATCTTATAAAGCCACTGATCCCATCACGAGGGTCCCACCCTCCTGACTTCATCTAATCCTAATTACATCCCATAGGTTCCAGCTCCAATTACTATTTTGGTGATTGAATTTCTGATGTGTGAGCTTTTGGGGGTCACATTTAAGCCATAGTACTGGCAGAACCAGAAAGTGCAGGGCACAGGATCTGTGTGTTAGCTGGTGGCAAGCAGTGTTTTCTTGGTTCTGAGAAGGAATCTTGCTTCATCAAGCCCCCTCATACCCTGGCCTTGGAGAAGACGGCCCATCAGACACCTGCTTCCTGCCTGAGTGGTGCTACTGTGTCAGGAGTCACGGTCATACTCATGGGGCAGGCAGGCTGTGTAATAAACATATTTAAGTTCAATGTTTTAGAATGGCTTCTTCCATCAGGAAGAACTGCAGGGAACAACAGGAAGCCAGGAAAGGGGTGTTTTCGTCTCCCATTTTCTGCTTCCTTTTCCCTGGGCAGCTGCCTGAGAGCAGAGACCTGGCCAGGGTCTGAGATTGGGGGCTGAGTTGCAAGGAACTTGGGAGTAGCTATTTGACACTCTATGCCCTTACCTGTCTGACCACATGTGGGCCAGGATAAGGATAATGACTTCCTCCAGCATCTTCTCATCCCAGCCTCCACAGCTGGCTGGGGAGGAAGGAACAGTCAGCACACAGTGGTCTCTCGGTCTCCGTGGGAACAACCTCCAGCACCCCTTAGGTACTCACACCCATGGCTGCACCAGTTCCTTCCTCCTGTCCACTTTAAATCACCTCTAGGTTGTTTCCAATCCCTGCTACAACTAAATGCTCCGCAGATAGGTGTTACGCTGCATCCTTTAGGAAATCATGATGAGAAAATATGTCTGACCATGTTCAGTGCAGATAAAATGTTTTGAACATTTTCTAACCACATCTGGTGAATCCATGACCGCAGGGGTGGGATGCTGTTGAAGAGGTGACAATATTGATGAGAGTTGAGAAGGTGCAGCTACGCCTCTCCTCTCCTCCTCACTGATGCCCTAACTGCATTCCTGTGGGAACACAGGCTCAGATAGGGACAGGCATCGGTTGAGAAGCCATCTGCTTCACCCAGACAATGCAGGAGGCCTGAAGGATCAACGGGCAGAGCGGGACAAGCGGAGAGCATGAAGTGTGGCTGAGAACCCCACAAGCCAGAGAAGGAGCGCAGGGATTCTCTCAACCAAAGAGGAAGACTGGAGAAGCTGCAGATATAGCCCACAGCTTGAGCCAGGCTGGGCCAGCCTGTGAAGGATGTATGAGGTGGATAGAAGCGTTCTGAGTGCATGCTGCAGTGTCCTGCTAATGTCATTTTTTAGAACTGGCTTCTGTGCTGGTGGAGAGGACTCTGGAGCCCCTCCATTGCTGCCATTCCTGGGGCTGTAAGTAGAGGAACTCACTATAGGAAACTGGATTCAAGTCAGGAGGGAATTTCTCTTGTGTGACTAGTCATCTCCAGAGTATTTAGTGGCAGAGTTTTGTAGAACATGGAAAATTTTCAAGAGGAGCACAGAAAGACCTGTGTGTTAAACAAGCGTGTGTGTGTGTGTGTGTGTGTGTGTGTGTGTGTGTGTGCATGCACATGTGTGTTAGGGAGGAGCGGATAGATTTATCCTTTCCCATTGTGGACAACGGGAACCAGGATTTGTCTGTCTGATTGGCAGTCTCCCCAAAAGAGGATTTGGATGAGCAGATCATAAGTTCTAGTCTTTCCTGTGTCTGCTGACTAGAGCTGTGCCTGCTCAATAAATTCTGATTGACCATCTGACTCCAGGAAGTGCATTAGAGAGCAAGCCACCTCTGCAGCTTGTTATTTTATGAAGTTAGCCATTAAAGACTGCGATTTCTCTGGGGTGTGTTGACTAATTAACTTCCCATCATGAAGACAGCAGCTGGCAGATGTGATCAGCACGATTTGAAAGTCTGGTTTTGAAAATAGTTATCGCTAACAAGTTCAGGGCAGGCTCTTTGCTTTTTAGGTAATCACTTTAATCTACTATAAATCTGTTCATTATTAGAAGTCCAATTAATTTGCACTCTGATTACATGGTTACATAGCGATACCAGGTAATTTTAAGAGTGAAAACTGAAAAGACTTGCCAAAAAAAAAAGTGCTAATAGCCATTTGAGGACTGTTTTTCTCCTTTCCCAGGGATAGAGGCAAAACCTATTTGGGATGGAAAGAAGGCTCTGTAGTTGTTTGTTTAAAAAAAAAAAAAGCTAATTACTTAGATGCTATAATTAGGACCTAAGAAGAAAATCAGTTTTACATTTTTCCCTTCCTGTGGGAGGAGAGCCTTGTAAAATGCTTGGTCCAGCAGGTTTGTACCATATCCTGCCCTCCTCCTCCTCCTTCAGCCAAGGCACCAATTATGTTGTTTAGGACAAGCGACTGAAAAATGTACTAGGATGTTGGCTTGCCTAGAAATAATTTCGCTTTTAAAATTAAGAACAGCAAAAGCTTTGCCCCAGAGAAGAAAAACTGTTGGGAAATTTCCTGTGCTGTACCTTTGTCTAGATTCATTAGTGAGAAGTCCTAGATTTTCTTTCCTGGCTGTCTCATTTTAAATCAAAATAGAGCCCTTTGGTGAGCAGTCAGAAACAACCAGTGCTGTCTGGCGGTACCCAGGGTGGCATGTCCCAGACACAGTGGTAATGCCAGAGAAAGCGCCTGCTCTTTGGTCCATCTCATCCTGTTGAGCAGGTGCAGCTATCTCCATAAAGGTTGAGAATGCGGGCAGGAGGGAGTCAAGGAAAGGGCTCATCTAGGGGCAGACAGGATAGACTCGGTAGGGATGGGTTGTGTGGTCTTCCTCAGGACAGGACTCCACTGAGCTGGATTTTTAAAATAGAAGCAAAGGGAACAGGTAAGACAGCATCAGATTGAAGCATCATGAGTGTCGATTTTCAAGGATCTCCACAAGACAGCCTCCCCTATACCATGTGATCTAAAGGGGACGGATAGGCAGGCCAGTTCAGGCACTTGAAGCAAAAGCTCTTTACTAAAACATATATTTCTGGTCTAGAAGTCATCACCACACAGGGGGATGTCAGGCTGCGCTTCCAGCAGCACCTCTGTGTTCTCCTAAGCAGTGCTGACCTCACTTTCAGGGCATGTGGCTACGGATGGTTTGTACCTGCCCACTGGGGACTCAAAGGGGCTCTCTGTCCCCTAAGTTTTACTGTAAATGTTTTCTCTGAGCTTTTCATTCTGACATTTAAGAGCTGTGTTTTTATGTAGATGCTACTATTTGGATATGGTTCATCCCCACAGAAACTCATGCTGCAGCCAGCTTGTTCCCACCAGTCAGGGTTGGGTGGTGGGGCCTAGTGCGACATGCCGAGGACAAGAGGTGTTATGGTTTAGAACCAGAATGTCCCCTCAAATTCTCTGGCATTCAGAGGTGAGACTTTTGGAAGCTGACTGGATCATGGAGGTGCTGTACCTCAGCAAATTAATCCATAGTTAATGTGCTGTTACAGGTGGCGAGGTCAGGAAAGAGCAGGCTGCTGGAGGCATGGCTGGAATGGCATGACCTCTTTCTGGCTCCTCCTCTCAGTCTGTCTCCTGGCTCCTGTGAGGGGAACATCTGCCCTCGGTCAGACCCTTTACCATGCTACTTCCACCTTGGAGCTAGCCAACTACAAACTTGTTACACCCAGTTCCTGGTCAGGAAACCAAAGATGTGACATCTGGGGGAAGAACACCGGAGCTCTCCTGTCCAAGGAGCCCAACAGGATGGCAAACTCGGCCTTCATGAAAAATTAGAGAGACACAGTTTAATGAAAGGCAGACACCTCTTTTGTAAAGAAGCAAAGGAAGGGGGAGGAAAGGAGAGATAGA
>PVIR01045733.1:0-10572 GCA_004026965.1 Petromus typicus
AAGTGTGATTACATTCTAATGACAGTCATTTGCAATATCTGATCATGTTCAAACATGGGATCATTCCACACAGTTTCATAATGGAAAATAAACGGGCCAGACAATTCAGTATACACAAACCATCTGGGCCTTGGGCGTGACTTTTCAGGGAGGGAGTATGTAGAAAAACTGATATTCTGAGATTGTGATTGGCCTGAAGTTGCCGAATAATGTCATGTTCTAATTCCCAACAGTTTTTCCATAAACGTGCTTTTCACAGTTCTCCAAGATTCTCAGACTCTAAACTCTGCAAATCCTTTCACACGATAAAGTTTCTGCTCATTTTCTTTTAATTGGAAAGTATACTTTTTGTTGTCATTTGAGTCTTTTCAGCGACAGTCTTCCCTTCCACTCTTCTGTTTTCCCTCCCTTGTGCCTGCTGATGTTGAGAAAATTAACATTCCCTTTGGAAGTGGGATGTTCAGAGGGAGATCATCTTTACAGCTTAGGTTACAATTCTGGTTAGCATTTTTCTTCCCCCAGTTGTGTTTTCCCCCATTACTTAATGTACTCAGTAGTTCAAAACAGAACCTGTTTGTTTTTGGCTCCATGTCCACCCCACTGGTTGTCACTTTGAGATGTGTACGTGGAATCTGGTTCTCAGAGGAAGATCTAAGGAAACCCTGTCATAAGCCTGGGAGAAGCACCATAAGGCCCAGCTGGTGCAAATCAGCATGATGCAGCAATAACTGAGGGATACTGGCAGGAATTGTGTTTAGAATTAGATAAGGAAGAAGAAAAGGAGCTCTGTTCTGTAGGATACAGAGGGGAAAGCGAGGGAGGGAGAAGAGGGGTGTCAGAGACAAATAGAAGGAAGACGTGAACTGAGCAGGGGTTTTCCCCAGGACCTCCTGAACGCGTAGTAAGAGAAAACTGTATCCCTCAGTTCACGAACTCAGTTTGTTTTATGATTTTGGAGAAGGTAGCTGTGTAGCGTGGAGAAGATGGAAATGGATGTGTTTGTCTCCCGAGGTGGAGTTTGACAACAGGAGCAACATTTTGCTGAATGCTTTTTGTTTGCTGACCAAATTGTTTGCAAACAGAGGTGTTTGTGAACCAAGGTATTCCTGTACAGTATGAAGTTTCTTGAAGAAAAATGATGTTTGTGTATACATTTTCATGGTTCCAGGGATTTGAGGCATCATATTTTATGTATGTTCATTCCTTTATGTATATAAATACTAGAAGAACTGTGGAATAGCTTGAGATCCATGGATTTCTTATCCCAAGGAAGTAATGTGATATTTAAATGTATACATCTGTTTTATTTCACTTAGCATTATGGTCTCTAGGTGCACTCATATTGCTACAAATGACTCAAGTTTATTTTTCTTTATGGCAGAGTAGTACTCCACAGTGTGTCAATACCACATTTTCTTTATCCACTCATCTGTGATTCAATCCCTTAGAAGACTTGTTTTATGTGGAAGTACTGTAGGTGACAGAGGACATTGTAAAATTGTCTTTTATTCTTTTGATTCATGAGTTTGCAGTTGTAAACATGCTCAAACTTTAGGGCAGCTGAGGATGGTCCCCTGCACTGACAGCAGGTCAGTGTGAAGCAGCCCCGAGGATAATTCTAGGTTTTACATGTGTTTCAGGTATTGATACATGCAGTATTTTAAATATTATTTTGTGCATTATATTGGAAACTATAAAAGCAAAGAGAAAGGCATAGATGTGAGGAGACAGTTTGTAAATATGCGTCTTTTCATGAATGACAGGATGACATCAATGTTGGGTTCTGTACCAACTGAAAAGAAAGAGTGTTTCATGCATGTTGTGTGTGAAGAACATACCTCTGAAGAAAAACTAGGTCAAGTTGAAGAACTAACATTTTACAAGACAGAAGTTAGTATCTAGTTAGCAAGAAAAAGGTTTGGATCAGAGACTATTGATTCAGTTATTATTATTATTATTTTTTTGGAAACAGGTTAAGGCTTTGTATTACTGAACTCACTATGTAGCCCAAGCCAGCCTCGAACTCACAGCAATCCTCCTGCCTCTGCCACCCAAGTGCTGGGTTTACAGGCATGAGCCACCATGCCTGGTGTTGTGGCATGTGGTTATGGGGATTGAACACAGGACCTTGCACTTGCCAGGCAGATTCCAGAACCACTGAGCTAAATCCACAGACTTGATTCAGTTATTTTTTATAAAATATTAACTGAGATAAACAAAGGGTATAGAATTTGATAGAGCACATTTGATGCTACTTCTTCCCTGGGGGAATATCTTTAAAAAGTAAAACAGTTTTAGAACATTGAATAAAATAATTTTCTTCAAGGAATTCTTTTATTAGAAAATGGGTTCAGGGCCAGGGATTTAGCTCAGTGGTTCCGGCTCCTGTCTTGCAAGCACAAAGACCTTGGTTTGATTCCCCTGTTCTAGTTTGACAGCTGTCTTCTTCGTCAGAAGTAGATTGTCTCTGAATACATTACTTTTTTTTTTTTTTTGCCTAGCAACCAATCTAGCAGCTGTACAGATCTTTTGAGATTTTCTTGGTGTTATTATTCCTCTTCCCTTTGGAACAAATACCAGGTAATGTAATTTTAATGTTTCAAACATGCTTTGTGTCATTTTCCAGGAGTATGATACATGTACACTAACACATTTATTCTACTTTAGACAGCCCCCATTATCTTCAAAGGGGTCCATTTTGGAAACAGCTGTTTGGGTTGAGGGATACAGGATGTGGCCACTCACCAGATCAAAGCTAATTGGCCCTCAGGGTGAGCAGGCTCATGACCTTGTTAGCCCTGTGCTGTAACTAGGTGAAGTAACCTGCCCTGGGGGAAGGTCCACTTCCTGAAGAAGCGCCAGCATGTAGCAATTATCCAGCAAGGCTTATAACTTGGTTGACCTACCCTCTTCTACCCTGGTGACCAGTGCTTGATTGATGAGTAAGAAGAGGGGAGGTTCTGTGCTAATCCTGATGTTAGTTCTTCCGGGCCCACCATCAGGTTGAAGAAAAGTCAATCAGGCCCATTTCACAGGATTTGTATCCAGACCAGTGCTAATGGATATTTTACTCAGATAATGTTGAGGACCTTGTTCCATCACAAAAGCTGTTGAGGTGGGTTTGGACCACAGACCGAAGTGGTGTGACAAGTGACACCTTCAGTACAGTGAACTTCTGAGTCCCAATCTTGCTTTACCTCTTCATACTCTCCAGATGAATTATTGCATATGATATACCTACTTGACCATGAAATGGATTAATGAAGCTGTAGTTTGAGACTGTACACAAGAACAAAAGGGGTTTTTTCTTTCCAAGCCCAGGAAAACAACAGTGTCATGCTGTTTAGTGGAAACGGAGTCACCGGAAGCTTTTGGAGGTCTGTTCTCGGCTGCTGGTTTATATTCAGTCCTCACACTTCAGGGCCTCTTGCTAAAGAGGTTTGTTAACATTCCTTCCGAGAGCCTCTTCCGGCTGCCCCGCTGGCTTGTGGGACAAGGCAGGGAGAAGAGTAGTCTTTCTGATTCTTTCTGGCTAGCTCGGACAACATGTTGGCCCCTTATGTTTTTCAGGCAAAGGCTAGTGACACTCATGAGTAGACAGAAAAATTAAGCTCCATTAAAAACCCCAATTCTTCCTTCCACTTCTCCTTCTAATACATGATAAGCAGTTTTCGTTTTCTACAGAAGCCAACTTCTTCTGTGCAAATGGGAATACTTCCTCTTTAGCCTAGCTGGCTAAGAGTATTATGTGGAGTTTTTCTGCTAAGAATCTCTTTTCCTTCTCTCTTTGGCCACACGTCCAATTACTGCTGAAGGCACTAACTTAGAAATCTATTAAAATAACAATGGGCTATTCATTAGGATGTGAAATTAATGGAGAATACAAATAAGAAACTTATACTGGGTCCACATGCCATCTCATCCTATTAAACTGTCCCTTTACCCTTTCTTAAATCCTTTTACTTAACATTAGCTACTGCTAGCCATTTCTTGAAATTCTTTCTAAGGGAAAAAAATCGTGCTTATGCTTGAATGTGTTTTATGCATGCATATTTATTTTATTTTATTATTATTATTTTTTTTTTAGATTTTTTTGAGACAGGGTCTCACTTTGTGGTTCAGGCTGGCTCTGAGCTCAGCCTCCAACTCACATCACAGCAGTCCTCCTGCCTCTGCCTCCCGAGTGCTAGGATTACAGGCGTGAGCCACTACCCCCAGCATCGTGGTATGTGGTACTGGTTGCTGCTGGGTGTGAGTCTCCACGCCCAGTATGGTATGTGGTTACCAGGGATTGAACCCAGGCCCTTGTGCTTGCAAGACAGGCGCTGGAACCACTGAGCTAAATCCCCGGCCCTGCATATGTATTTTATGTACATGTGTTAAACATAAGATAACAGGAGAATGGGGAAAATGGGAATGAAGATACATCATGCACAGGTACAAATTCTTTTTTAAATTTATTTTTATTTTAAAATTGATTTTATTGGTACATATTATATATACATTATGATCAAAATCAACACTGAGAATTTGTACCTGTATATGGCACATTTTAATTCTCATGTTTTCCCATTCCCCTGTCTTCCCTAAAACCCCCACCTCCTATATACAGAAGCCTTGTTTCCTTTTTTTTTAACCATTAGATTTTTCTTTCCCTTCTTTACTTAATCTACCCCTTTTCCCTTTTTCTTTTGAACTTTCCTATTCACAATATCTATCATACATTTTAGATAGAACTCATTTACACCTTCAGTTTCTCTTACTGGAGAAATGATATGGTATTTACACATCTGTGTCCTGTGATTTCATTTATGAGTATGACCTCAAGGTACATGCATTTGAGTATAAATGGCTCAAATTTATCATTCTTTTTTTTTTTTGAGACAGAGTCTCACTTTGTGGTTCAAGCTGGCCTTGAACTGAGCCTCCAACTCACATCGCAGCAGTCCTGCCTCTGCCTCCCGAGTGCTGGGATTACAGGCGTGAGCCACCATGCCCGGCACTGTGGTATGTGGTACTGGTTGCTGCTGGGAGTGAATCTCCATACCCAGTATTACATATGGTTAACCGAGATCAAACCTGGGTTCTTGTGCTTGCAAGACAGGTGTTGGAACCACTGAGCTAAATTCCCGGCCCAAATTTATCATTCTTTATAGCTGAGTAATACTCTATTTTATTTTTTAAAAACATCACATCTTATCCAGTCTCCTGTTGATGGGGCATTTGAGTTGTTGACAAGATTTAGCTATCACATGGGTGATAAACATGGGTGCTCATATGTCACTGTGATATGAATCTTTTATTTCTTTTCTAGTACAGAAATAGCAGGGTCAAATAGGACCTCTAATTCTACTTTTTTGAGGAATCTCCACGGTGGTTGCACCATTCCCACCAATAGTAGAGAAGGGTTCCTTTTTCCCCCGTAGCCCTGCCAGCATTAGTTGTTGCTTGCTTTTGTGATAGCAGACATTCTTTGTGGAGTGAGATGAACCTCAGTGTTGTTTTCATCTCTTGAATAACCAGTGATGTTGACGTATCTTCATATGTTCATTAGCTTCTTTTACTTCTTCACTTGAAAAGTGTTTGTTCATTTCAGATGCTCATTTTTGAATTGGGTCTTTAAATTGGGGGGGAGGCTTATTTTTTTTTTTTCACTTCATTTTATTATGAAGTTTCAGATATACACAAAAACTGTAATAATTATTCAGTGAAGACATATCCAATAGGCTTATTTTTTTAAAGTTCTTTATGTACTCTACATAGTAGTCCTTTATTTGAGAAACAGCTGGTAAAAGTTTTTTCCCATATTATAGGTTGTCTTTTCAGTCTGCTGGTGGTTTCTTTTGCTGTGGAGAGCTTTTTAATAAGATCCCAGTTGTTGATTCCTTCTGTTAGTTCCTATGCTACAGAGGTTTTGTTCATAAAGTCTTTTCCTAGGCCAGTGTCTTCAAAGTTCTACCTAACCTGTTTTATAGCAGATTTAGTGTTTCTTTGATTTTGATTAGTGCATGGTGAAAGAGGGAGATCTAGCTTTAGTCTTTGGCATGTTGAAACCCAGTTTTTCCAGCACCATTTGTTAAAGAGGCTATCTTTCCTCCAATAAAGGTGTTTGGTTCTTTTGTTGAAGATGGGGTGGCTCAGTATATTTAGAGTTGTTTCTGAATCTTCTAGTCTGTGCTACTGATCCTCGGGTCTGTTTCTTTGCCAGTACCATGCAGTTTTTATCACGGTGGTTTTGTAGTGTAGTTTCAAGTTGGGGATTGTGATACTCTCAGCCATGACCTTGTTGCCTAGAATTGCTTTTGCTATTTGAGGTATTTTGGGGTTCTAGATGAATTTTTGGATTATTTTCTCTAGATCTGTAAAATATGCTGTTGGGATTTCAATCAGGATTGCATTGAATCTATATAGTAATTATAGGAATATAGCTATTTTGACGATATTGGTTCTTCCTAACAAGTACAAATTCTTAATGATTAATGTGATCATAATATATACCTAAAATGTACCAATGAAGTCAATAAAGGGAAAAAATAAACATAAGATAGCATTCTCAATACACTGTTTTGTGCTTGGCTGTTTTTCCTTGGTGATGTATGTTAAAAGTATTTCCATATTGCCATATGCAGATGCATCTCATTTTTTAAAAAACCATACATAGTAATCCATTATATGGATGTGCCATTTTAATTTAACTAGCTCCTGCACTGATGGACATTTTGGTATGTTTTTAGAACCTGATGAATAATGCTTCAAAGATCATCCTTCCGTACATCCTTTGGAAGGATTTTATGACAGCCAGGCATGATGGTGCACATCTGTAAACCTAGCACTCTGAGATGCTGAGCAGTTCAGGACCAGCTTGGGAAGCTTAGAAACTTAGTAAACCTTGGTCTCACAATAAAAGGTAAGAACAAAGTGAAAGACTAGGGCTATGGTTCAGTGCAAAGGCTCTGGGTTCAGTCCCCAGTGTAATAATAGGCAGGTGATAGATAGATAGATAGATAGGGAAAGAAGACAAAAGAAGAAAGAAATATGTGACTATCAATAGGGTAAATTCCTAGCAGTGACTTTATTCCTTCAGTGGGAATATGTCTTCAATACTGGTAGATATTGTAAAATTATGCAGTTAGAAGGTTATACCCATTTTCCCTTTCAAGAGCATAAAAATTCATTGGAATAAGTAGAAAAATATTGCTTTCCCAGGTCCATATAGTTGGTATTTGCTTTTATTCTTAAACGGCTGCCTGTGTTTTGGCTTCTAGACAGCTGACACATAAACAAGTGAAACTGAAGTCATCCCTCTCCCTCACCCTGCCCTGAGGAGCACCCGTCTCTGCAGTCAGTCAGAGAAACTTCCCCACCACATTTTAAAAGTTAGTGTTCAATCTGTGCTCAGCCGGAGAAGAACATGATTCTAATTGGAAAAAACTGTCCAGCGATGGCACTCTTGCCCCACATACTGTACCTTCCACAATGATACCACGGCTCCATTTCTAGAAAAACTGACTCAGAAGACACAGCTTGACCACTGCAGATCACCCAAGGCACATGTGGTTTTGAGAGTTCTTTTGTCCTTAAGGAGTCCCATCAAGTCTGTGACGCATGAGAGTCTGCTTTGATGCTTCTTGGAGCTCATTGCCTGGCCAGGAAAGCTGGAATGACTAAGCAGTGGACAACTCTTTGAAGCATGTGCAGTCATAGTTGAAAGCTTCTCTATAAACCTTGATTTTTGATGTCTGTTGGGCATCACAGGACTGTTGACTGTTTACCTTCAGACCTCCTGGCCTAGAATTTGGCACCATGTATTTTCACAGTTGAACAGGAGTATCACATGTGAAAGCCATTTGGATATTTGCTATCAAATAATGCAGGCAGAATAATTATTTTAGTCTTGTTGGTAACACGCTTCAACTACTGCACAAGGATTTGGTGAGATTCTTGTCTTAGTTCTAAATTATCTGGAACTTCTCAGAGCAAAGCTGGAAAATGAGTACAAAATAATGATGCATAATTGACTTACTGTCTCTGCTAATGCTGGCATAGTCACAGGCCAAGGCGGAGGGCGGTGGGATCTCCGCATGCAGATCTTGGTGTGGAACAGGGAACAAGAAGTCAGATGTTGTCATGTTTGTCAGAACTAACTGTCAACTTTGATAATATTCAGAAACATCCTTTATCTACATGTGCCTTTTCCTATGACAGAATTTCTAAAAGGTAGGGAATGTGTAGAGCTGGGTCCTGCCATTGCCTCAGGAATGAGTTGACTAGAGCGGCAAGCAGGCCCTCAGCACTGTGGACTGTTCAGTTATGATCTTCGCTGGGCCATTACTCATTTTGTGAAACTGAGCCAAGTCCCTCTTTCCCTATTTTCCTCTCCCTCTCTTTTTTTTCTGTTTTCCACTCTCCTAGCTATTTTGCTTTGCTAAGTAATCAGCCATGTATCTTATTCCTAAGATATTTATATTCTTAGAGAGATAAGACGTGCAAAATAAGAAAGCAATAAAATCTATAATGGAAGTCCAGATAATGTGTCACAGAAGGTCAGAGGGAGATGCAATATCTAGTTGGGTTGGGGAGGGAATTAGGGACTGTCACATATTTTTTAGCTGACTATTTATTGTAAATTGCCTGAGTGGGAAATGGAATGGGAAAAGGCCTTTTCTAGACTGTGGGGTTGGAAGGACTAACTAAGGAGGTCCCTTAGCATGGGGACTGAATAATGAAGGGTGAGATCGTTGGAGTGTGGACAGGCAGGGAGGCTAGGTGAGAAGGAAGTTTCAGTGATATGGTGGGATTCTAACTATTTTGGACTTTTAAAATATTATCAGAAATGACAACTGGGTGTGGTGGCCCATGCCTTTTATCTCAGCACTGGGATAGGAAGATTACCTTGAGTTTGAGGACATTGTGGGCTACATGATGAGCACAAGGTCAGCCTGAAGTAACTAGTGAGATCCTGACTCAAAGAAAGGCAAAATAAACAAACAAAAACAAAAACAAAAAACAAATGAAAGAAATGGCCAGGTTCACTGAAAAAGACAGGGGAAGTTTGTGGGTATAAGTCTGCCCACCAGGATGGGACAGAAACTACAAAGAAGTCCATGTTAGGAGATAGGGCACTGGAAGGAATATGCATAGAATATGGTGGCAGAAAACAGTGGTCACCCAGGCCGGGAGAGCTGGCACTGAGAGGCGGGTAACCTGTCTCGAGGAAGGGATGTGCCAATCCTGGGAAATGCAGGAACAGGTGGCACTTTGCAACGTAACAAGGAGTCAGGGAATAAAAATGTCTGTCAGCAGTTAGCAGGTTCCCGCCACTTTCCCCGGCTGTGTGGGCAGACTTCCAGCCTCTGGGAGGAGAGAACGGGGCGGAAAGTGAGAAGCTGGGCCCCAGCCTCGGAGGGACCAGGCAGGTTTCCAAGCCAGGAGTCAGACCTGGAACACGGGCCTAACTAGCAGAAAGAACGGCCTGACGCTCCATTCCAGGATGCGGAGCCAAAGTCTTTTCATTCTTTCTGCCTAAGGTTATGGCTGATCTTGGACACTGGGTTTGCAGGTGGGAGCAAAGTGGTCCAGCTGCATTGGAGGGGAGGAGGCCTGCCCACGATAGGCAGGCAGGCCTGGCAGTGGCAAAAGAGCTCTTGCTTTGTTTGGTGGGCTAAAGGGGGAAAATGGAAACATAAAACTTGAGGATCTTGATGGAGACATATTGTAGGAAGATGGGCTGTGCCTGCTGTGGAACGTGCACTCGAGTTGAGCGAGTCCTCATCTGTGACAGATCTCTCCAATTCCCTCCCTAAATACATCTCCAAATGTGTTCACTTTCATTGCCTCTCAGTCTTTTGGCTAAGAGAGTGCAAACGTGTTCACTGTCCTCTGTGCTGCCTTTATGTAGATAAGCTATATCATTAAAATTAATTGAATTAATTAATAAAGTGCTAATCGTACCTGTTTCTTTTTACTTTCTTAACATGGCTTCCAGAATGGTTGAACTTGGTACGTGCCTCACGTTGTATTTCAGTGCTGGCTGTGCTAATTCTGCCCTGCTGTCAGATCTCTTTAACACGCAGGTCATCTTGGATGATAGACTGCACGAAGTGTCTCCCCCCCACACACCAGGTCTCCCCGGGCCACTGACACGCACCTTACTGGGCTCCAAGCTCCCTGGAGTCTGGCCACTCCCTTTTTCTCCTTAAGACCCCTTGTCTTTCAGGCAAGTCTGATTTTGGTTTTAGGCAGGAAATTGCTTTGTTCTCTGGAGTGTCCCTGTTCTTTTACCTGAACTGAACACTGTCCCCCTTTTTATTTACTAACTCTTGCTTCCTACTGAGGTCTCACCTTGACAGTGCCTTAGGTGTCCCGTTTCTGACCGGCTCCTTTTTATTTTGCTTGTCAAATTATGTGTATTTTGGTTTTCTCAAGAAACCATGTGAAGGGGCCGGGGATTTAGCTCAGTGGTTCCGGCACCTGTCTTGCAAGCACAAGGACCTGGGTTCGATCCCCGGTAACCACATACCATACTGGGTGTGGAGACTCACGCCCAGCAGCAACCAGTACCACATACCACAG
>PVIR01045734.1:0-10580 GCA_004026965.1 Petromus typicus
CACTGTGACCTCAGAAGACACTCAGAAGACCTCAGAAGACCACTGTGACCTCAGAAGACCTCAGAAGACCACTGTGACCTCAGAAGACACTCAGAAGACCTCAGAAGACCACTGTGACCTCAGAAGACACTCAGAAGACCTCAGAACACCACTGTGACCTCAGAAGACACACACCCCAGTAGGCTTCCTCTTTCTGACTTTTACCCCCACAAGGCCTTTGTCTTATTCACGAGAGTTCTGTCCTTAAGATCGAAAGTACCTTCCAAAGATCCATTACCCTTGGGTTAGGATTTCACTGTATATATTTGGGGGCACATAAACATCAGCCTATTTCAATTTATTTACACTGAAGACCAAAAATATTTATAGATACATCCTGCTTTACGGAGCTCAGAAGGTAGAAACTGATTTGGTGGTATTTTCATCTCGTAGTAATAACATACATCGAAGCTTTCTTTTAAACAATGACCTCATCAGGACATTTATACTACAACTAAGTTGGTACAAATTGGATGTACACACTTTCCAGAAATACATTAGTTAAATCAAGTAAGACACACTCGAACTGCAAACAAAAGGAGGAGGAAGTTGGGCAATTCCCTGGAATCTAGACAAGAGACATCCTTTAGTAGGTCTGGATTGTGACACTTGAAGACACTGGCAGAGGAAGAGGAAGAACACACAACCATGAAGGAAGAAACCCTCAAAACATTCTCAGTCCCAGGGACTGGCATCTTCTCCGGTGGGAAGGGTGGGTTTGGTTACAGCGTGTGCCCAGCCGGGGGTGGGGGAGCGATGTCAGGTCGGTGTGCCGAACACAAATCGAACCCAGCAGCTCGCAGGAAGTACTTGGCTTTTCCTCCTTGTGTTTTTCAAATATGACCTTACTTGTCAATTGTTCGTCACGCCTGTTCTGTGCCTCCGAAATCTGAAACTAAAAGGAAATATGTAGCTTTTACCTCCTTCTGAGTGGGGAAGGCCTGGTCTGAGCTTGAGGTCACCGGCAGTGAGTAGACCCCTTTAGAAAACTGTCAGGAGAAATATTCATAGCAAAACTAAAAACAGCTGTCAGCTGACCGAATGGGCTGTAGACTTGCTGCTATAGACAGTTTGATGATCAGAAATAATCAAGGGGGAGGATTTCTGAGCTGTCATCTATTTCTGAGCTGAATGTTCTCCCATTTATGAATGACTAAGTGATGAGGCATCCGTCCAGAGGCCGCTGCAGTCTGCATTCAGCTGTGAGCAATCGGGAGAGAATAATGGGCATTCTTCTGTAGCTTCTGAGTAAGGAATAGATCCAGGGTAAGACAGAGTGCTTGCTCTGCCCAAATAGTGACCCGGATGGAGGTCCTGGAGCTCTAGAAATCTTCATAGGAGCCTCAGATCACAGGCCCGAGCTTTAATTTGTATTTTACTGAGTCAAGATGCTAAAATGAGAAGAGCTATGTCTTCTTAGACTTCAGACAAGGGCATAAACATTTGTACGGTACCACTGATACCTGTCCTTTGGTCAGAGCATTCTCTTACCCCCACTCCCTGCCACTGAATGTGAAGTGCCCACTACCCACGGGAGCAAAGTGGGAGCTGCGGGGAAAGGGTAGAACGTGCAGAGCTTGGTATTTTCTTCTGCAATAAGTGGAAGTCGGCAGGAAAGCAAAGGTATGTGTGTGCTCTGAGTCACACTACATTTCTTTGTTTTTTTCCTTCTCTACTTTCCACCTCTTCCCTCCTTTCCTCCTCCTTCCTTCTCACATTCCCAGTCCTCCTCTTACTTCTTTGGAGTACTGAAAAAAGAACCCAGGGCCTTGCTCATGCAGGGCAAGTGCTCAACCACTGAGCTGCGGACCCAGCCCTGGTCAAAAATGTTAGTAGCTCTGTTCCTGATTCCTCACCAGCTTAATCAACCATTGGTAAACTTCTGAGTTGGCATGTGAGATTTCTGTGATTCCAGCCTCATTTCTATTTATCATATTGATCTTCATTCCTTCCAGGACACCCCACTGGGGGTCACGAAGCACAAGATGTGCTGTTAATGCAGAAGCTTGGAAGGAATGAGGCTCGAGCCAGTACTGTTGCCATTTTGGGCCCCTGTGTGAAGGATCATCGTTGTGCTTTACTTTTTCTTTTTCACCCTTTCTCTCCATCTTTGTTCACTTCCTTCCTTCTTTTTTTTAGTATTTTTGAGACAGGCACTTGCCTTGTAGTTCAGGTTGGTTTGGAACTCAGCCTTGAACTCAGCGATCTTCCTGCCTCTGCCTCCTGAGTGCTGAGATTGTAGGTGTGAGTCACCACACCTGGTATTGTTGTATGTGGTTACCGGAGATCAAACCTGGGACCTTTCATTTGCAAGGAAGGTGGTGGAACCTTCCACAGAGCGAAATCCTCCCTTCCTTCTTTTTTTAAAAAAATCAACATTATCTTGGCTGCCTTTCTTTTTTGAGGCAAGGTCTCATGAAGTAGCTCAGGCTGACCTCCAACTTGCTATATAAGCCAGGCTGGTCTCAAATTACTGATCTTTCTACCTCAGCATTACACATGCTAGAATTATAGATGGGTGCCATGGTACCCGGCTAAGTTAATTTTTCTAAAAGCACAGAACTATGTACTGTCATTAATGGAAATGTTTTATAGTAAATCCATGATTGTGCCCATCAGATAAGAAAGCTCAGACATGCACAGCCATATGCAGAGACCTTAAAGACTTGTTTTTACTTTCTTTATGACTTTCTGTATATTAAAATGTTAGAAAGATATAAACTACTGTGTTTAATTATGTACATAGAAAGTTACCTTTATGTGAGAAATAACATTAGTTGGGAAATTGTTAGAAACAGTACAAATCCATTAACAAAGAAGGTCTATCTTGTCTGCTATATTTTTTTCTTTCTCTAAGAGATATGGTCCAAGCTGTATAGTCCACACTGTCCTTGAACTCACTACAGACTAAGGTGATCTCAGTCTCATGATCTTCCTTCTTCAGCCTCTGGATAACTCATATTACAGGATTTTCTGTCCATTTAAAAAATAATATTATTGGTACATTTTAGATACACATAGTAATAATGCTCATCATAGGAAATTTGTTTCTGTACATGATAAATGTTGGTTCTTCTTTTTTTTTTTAACCATTTCTCTTACCCTTTCAACCCTTCTTCCTTTCCTTATTTACAAAGCTTGTTTTCATTTCTCCTTCTACTCACTTTTTTCTTTTCTTCATTTCCCCCTCCCTACTTCCCTTTCCCATTTGAACATTTTCTTTCTGTTTTACAATATCTACTATACACTTTGTCCCTTACTTACCCTTTTGTTTTCTTATCCCTTGTGATATATAAACATCTGTGTCTGACTTATTTCACTTAAGATTATGGTCTCAGGTATATCCATTTACCCAGAAATGTCTCAAATTTATCCTTCTTTATGGCAGAGTAATGAATGCCCTGATGTATTTTTTTAAAACTCATGTCTTTTTTATCCATTCATTACTCAATGGGCGTTGGGCTGTTTCCAACATTCAGCTATTGTAAACTGTACTACCATAAACAGGGGTGTGCATATATCATCGTGGTATGATGCTTTTCATTAATTTGGGAAGACACAAAAAAAGAGGAAGAGCTGGGTTAAATGACCCAGTTTTGCTGTTTTGAGCAACCTCCACATTGATTTCCACAGTGGTTTCACTAGTCCACACTTCCACCAACAGTGGGAAAGGGTTCCTTTCTCCCCACAGCTTTTCCAGTACGTGGTATTGGTTGTTTTCTTGATAGCAGCCACTCTTTGTGGAGTAAGATGAAATCTCACTGTTGTTTTAACTCGCATTTCTTGAGTAACTAGTTGATGTTGAGTATTTTTCCGTATATTTATTTGTCATTTCTACTTCTTCATCTTATTTATTTCAGACTTTTTGGATTAGGTCTTTAAATTTGAGGGTTTGATTTTTTTGGAATACTTTATACATTCTAGATACTAGTCCTTTGGAGAACAGGTGGAAAAATATCTTCCCACTTTGTGGGTTGTCTCTTCACTCTCTTGGTGGTTTCTCTTGCCATGAAAAAACTTTTTAATAAGATAAGATCCCAGCTGTTGTTTTTTTGTGATATTTCCAGTGTGACCAGAGTTTTGTCCATAAAGTCTTTCCCTACACCAGTGTTCTCAAGAGTCCTACCTATTCTGTCTTCCAGAAGACTTATTTTAGTGACTCTGCAAGATATGGGTCTAGTTTTAATCTTTGGCATGTGGAAAACCAGTTTTTCCAGCACTATTTATTAAAGATGATGTCCTTCTTCCATTAAAGAAAGATAGTACTTTCTTCCAGTGAAACTATTTGGCTCCTTTGTCAAAGGTAGGACAGCCGATGTCTTTGGAGCTGCTTCCGCATCTTCTAATCTGTTCCATTAATCTCCAAGTCTGTTTTATCCTCCTGGAACTATCCTACTGAGAATAGTATTATCCACTATTATTACCATAGCTTTGTAGTATAATGTCAAGTCAGGGATTTTGATGCCCTGTGTCTTACTTTTGTTGTCCCGAAGTGCTTTTGCTACTCTAGCTCTTTTTGGATTCCAAATGAATTTTTAAGATTCTTTTCTCTAATTCTATGAGTTATGCTGTAGGTATTTTGATCAGAAATACATTAAATTTGTGTAATAATTTGGCAAATATAAGCATTTTCACTATATTCGTTCTTCTTACCTGAGTACAAGGGATATCTTTCTATTTTCTGGTATCCTCTTTAATCTCATTTTTCAGGCTACTGTCATATTCAATGTAAAGTTCTTTATTTCCTTTGTTAAATTAATTTCAGTTTCTTATTTTTTGGATTCTATTTGAAAAGTGCAGTTTATCTATTTTTTTCTCTCAATGAGTATGTTATTTGTGTACAGGAATTCTATTAATTTTTGAATGCTGATTTTGCATCTAGGTACACTACTGAATTTGATTATTATTTCAAGGAATCTTTTGCTGCAGTTTTTGGACTCTTCTAAGTAGCATGTCATCGGCAAATAATGATAATTTAACTTCTTCCTTTCCTATCCATATTCTTTTCTTTCTTTCTCTTGTCGAATTGCTCTAGCTAATGTTTTCAGAGCTATATTGAGTAAGAGTGGTGATAGTGAAAATTTTTGTCTTGTTGATTTTAGAGTGAAGCTTTCAGTTTTTGAATAGTTTGATGTTTGCTGTTGGTTTTTCTTAGATGGCTTGTATCAGATTGAGAGAACATCTACTAGAATTTTCTATTGTTTTATTATCTTGCATGAGTGCTAGACTTTGTCAAATGCTCTCTCTGCATCTGTTGAGATGTTTATGTGAGTTTTGTCCTTGGTTATGTTAATATGATGTATTACATTTATTGATTTGCGTATTGAACCATCCTTACATCTCTGGGGTTAATCTTATTTGGTTGAGGTGTATAATCTTCTTGATGATTTGCTGCATTATGTTTGCTAGTATCTTATTGCAGATTTTTGCATCTATGTTGTTTACGGAGATTGGCCTATAGTACTGTTGGTTATATCTTTCTCTGGTTTTGGTATTGGTTAAGCTTGCTTCCAGAAATAAGCTTGGAAGTTTCACTTCCATTTCAATTTGATTAAAAAGTTGGAGGCATAGTGAGTGTGATATTTTTTAAGATCCTTGTAGAATTTAAGAGTGAATCTGTCAGGACCTGAACTTTTCTTTGTTGGTAGATTTTTAATTACCTTGTCAATTTCATAGCTGTTATTGGGTTATTTAGAATTTTATATCTTCTTGATTCAGCTTTGAAAATTCATATGGATCTAGGAATCTGTCCATTTCTTCTAAGTTTCCATCTTATTAGTATACAGGTTCTCAAAGTAGGTATTGATGATCTTCAGGGTTTTTTTGAAGATCTAAGTGCACTTAGCCCTTTCATTCCTAAGTGCATGGATTTAAGTCTTTTCTTTCCTTTTTTTTTTTTGATAAGGTTGGTTAAAAGTTTGAAAGTTTTACTTAATTTTTCCAAGAACCATCTCTTTGACTCATTGATTTTTAAAACTTTTTTTCTAATCTCCATTGGATAAATTTCTGCTCTGATTTTTATAATTTTCCTCCTTGTGTGGGCTGTAGGTTTTCCTTGCACTTCCTGTTTTAAAAGCTGGAGGTCAGACTTTTAATCTGAGTTTGCTCTGTTTTTCTGATGCAGGAACTCACTGCTATAAATTCTTCTAGTAGGATTTCTTTCACTGTATCTCATAAGTTTTGGTATGTATATGTATTATCATTGTATATGTATTATCATTTAATTGTAGAAACTATCTAATTTAATTAATTAGATAACATTAATTAGATTAGATTTAATTAATTAGATAACTAATATATCTAATATCTAATTAATTAATTAATTGGATAACATTTAATTAATCATTTAATTGTAGAAACTATCTAATTTCTTCTCTAATCTCATCTGTGATTCATTGGGTGTTCAGGAGGGTGTTACTTAATTTCCATGTGTTTATGAAATTCGTTTATTTTCTCTGGCCATTGATTTCCAATTTCATTGCACTATGGGCTGATTATATGCATGGAGAATTACTCTTCCTCTGCACTTAGGAAAGCATGTTCACTGAGCTAGTATGTAGTCTATTTTGAAGAACATCACATGTAGAGCTGAGAATGCATATTGTGATGTTGTGGGGTGGAACATTCTGTAGGCATCTACTAAGTCCATTTGTTCAAAAGTTTAATTCACTTATAATATTTATATGTTGAATTTTTGTTAGTTGATCTATTTGTGACAGTGAGGTATTGAGATCCCCCATTTCAGTTGCATTAATGCTTATTTTATTTTTCATGTCTGTCAATATTTGTTTTATATAGTTAGGTATGCTTGTGTTCGGCACGTATATATTTATAATTATTATCTCTTCCATTTGGATTGTTCCCTTAACAATTTTTTTTTTTTTTTGGTACAGGGTCTCTCTTTGTAGTTCAGGCTAGCCCTGAGCTCACTATGTAGCCCAGGTAAGCCTGGAACTCACAGCAATCCTCCTGCCTCTGCCTCCCAAGTGCTGGGATTACAGATGTGAGCCACCACACCCTGGCATTGTGATATGTGGTACTGATTGCTGGTGAATGTGAGTCACCACACCTGGCATAGTTGTATGTGGTTACTGGGGATCGAACCTGGGATCTTGCACTTGCAAGGCAGGTGCCGGAACCACTGAGCTAAATCCCCAGTGCCAAATATGTAGTTCTTTGTCTCTCAATCAATTTTGGCTTGAAATCCACTTTGTCTGCAAATAGAATAGCTACCCTGCTTTTTTTCTGGGTTTGTGTCACATGGAGTATTGTTTTCCATCTTTTGACTTTCAGTCTACAAATTTCCTTTTGAGTTTAATGTGCTTCTCATGCACAGATTATTGCTGGATCTTGTTTCTTGATGCACTGTGCCAGTCTGTTTCTTTTGAATGGTGAACTGAGACCATTTCCACTGACAGCTCACAACTGATACATCGTGACCTATCCTGGTTATATTATTTTCCTATTATTAGTTCTCTGTTTACCCCCTCTGTTTAATTACCTGTTGTGCCTGGTGGATTTGTGCTGTTGTTGTTCATGGAGCTGGAGTTCTCGGTCCACTTGTGTGTTTCTGCATGGAGGACTTTAGGGTCGCCAGTTGTCACTGTGTTTCTGAAGGCTTGAGCACGTCCCACGCCACCAGCTGGAGCTCAGGGAGGAAGTGCTGTGCACCACCGTCTCTCGCACTGAGGTCCCTCTCTTTGCTCTTTCCATAGGCTGCGATTCTCATTGAGACCCTCTGGCTCCTGGGGGTCCACCTCTCCGTTTCTCTTCCTCATGTTGCCCTATTCCAGTGTTTGCACTTTACATCTTGGAGGGACTATTTCTCTGCTGCTCACCATTCTCTGAGGACACTGTAACATTTGATTTAAGTCATGGGAGGAAGAAAAATGACTGGTGCTGAAAATTCTTTACAGACAAAGGACACTGAAAAAGACTAAAGGATAATAATACCTGTAACATTTTAAAAGGTCATTGGTGAATTTTTGAGATAGAAATTTCATAAAATTATAAAACTTTGGAGCCAAGGTGCTAATTTTAAGTGTGGGGAAACCAAAACTCAAGAATATGAAGAATTATCCAATTTCTAGGAGTACTATCTAATATTCTACAGTTGTGTAGATCTCAGGTTTGTGCCTTGTAATTCTATTTTTATTTTTTAATTTTTTTTTGAGACAAAGTCTCACTGTGTAGTTCAGATTAGCCTTAAGTTTGTGGTGATCCTCCTGCCTTAGCCTCCTAAGTACTGGGATTGCAGGTTTATAACACTGTGCCAAGCCTATTAAAAAAAATTATCTTCTGAATTGATATGCTTCCTTAATCATTTCCCATTAGAAAATGGGAAAACCAAATCAGCTTATTTTGACCAATATAACTGATCCTAGAGGATGAAGAAGAAAACACTACAACATGGTTTTTGATCTTACAAGGATCATCTACATTTTTGTTTTAGAAGACAGCTCAATTTCTTCCGATGTTTCTTATCATCCTAAACAACACATATCTTATAAATGGAATAAGATTCCACATCTCAGGCAGATCAACAGGAGGAGAGAAGATGGTTTCTAGCCTGGGTAACTCTCACCAGCGTTTCCTTTTTGGTAGTTGTCTGCAAAATGATGAGTGTGGGAAATAATTTGCTTCAGGGTTCAAGTTCAGATATTTCCTGAGGTCTTTCCCTAGGTCTTGATTTGTTTTTTTTCCTGTTGTTTAGCCTCTCTTTGAAAGTTTACTATTCTTAAGAAGTTTTTTCTTAAAGGTAAACATGCATTCTATATTTTTATGTAATACATGTATGACTTTCTAGGCTTTGAATAGTCATTATTAAATACCACTGAATGTTCATGCTGCCTCTGCCTCCCGAGTGCTGGGATGACAGGCGTGAGCCACCACGCCCGGCACTGTGGTCTGTGGTACTGATTGTTGCTGAGGTGAGTCTCCACACCCAGTACTGTATGTGGTTACCAGGGGATCCAACCTGGTCCTTTGTGCTTGCCAGATAGGCTAGAACCACTGAGCTAAATGCTTGGCCTTTAATTTGGTTTTTAAGAGATGTGTGACCCATGTTTACTGTACCCAGTGCTGTTACACATACACACAACCCCTTACCTTCCGCAAGTGTGACAGTGTTGTTCTTGTTCTTTTCATCTTCTTCGAGTCACCTGTGGGCCTTGTGTGTGTTTGGCACAGGAGCAAGCACGCGCTGGTGAAGCCAGGCATACAGAGGATAGTAGGAGCAAGTAGCTCTGTGGCTGCTCTGGGCGAGTTCTTGCTCCTGGAAGCGAGATGGCTCTGAGGCAGGTGCTCCTGGTCCTCCAGCCACCATCAGTCGACTCTTCTCTTGTGACCTGAACCTTGATTCCACTGAGGTGCTGGACAGGTGCAGTGGGCTCTGACCTGCCGTGGGTGGGAGAAGAGTCATAACCCACACACAGTCATGTCTGCATCAATCTTATTGGCCAGTGAGAAAGAGTGGGCGTGGTCCAATGACGACGATGGAATATAAGCAGCATGTAGAAGTGGATATTCTCATTCCGCTCCTTTTCTTTTTTTTCCTAAATACTATGTGTGATCAAAATATACAGTGAACATTCACATTACAACTTTATTACAGTAAAAGACATATTGCTGTTAATTCCCCTGAAAATACTCCCGTTGGCTTTGGAATACTTATCATAACTGCCACTTTCTGACGCTGTACTGGAAGTCTTCTTTCATATCTTCATGAGCTGTGGTCAAACCTATAGTGAGTGCTGTTGATGACTGCCATCCAACAGAAAGGCGGGTCACTGTGCTTCCTCACTCGCCTTATTCACTGAATCCGGCATTGTGTGACTCCTGGCTCTTCCCCAAACCAAAGTGATTGTGAAAGGTAAATGTTTTGAGTCAATTCAGGACAATGAGGCAGCCATAAGAATGCAACTAAGGATGTGGAAGAGGATTTCCAGAATTGCTTCAGAAAACGGCAAGAATAATGGGATAAGTGTGTTTGAAGTGAGTGGGAAGAATCAAGAGGAATAGTGGCAGTGTGTCCTCTACGTGAGACATTTAGACCTTTGTCGCACTTTTTGACCATGCCTCACGTAACGCAGGAGGAGTGTTGCCTGGAGGCCTGGTAGTCAGCTTCTGACCTTGAGGGAAAGCCAAGAGAATCTCAGGGACAGTACTTCGAAATGCTGACAACTTTGAGTCACCATAAGTGAACACTTTCCCTGAAACATTTTGGTCACCATCAGTTATGTCTTGGGGATTTCAACCTTCATTAATCTCGTGTTTGTTTTGTAAATTGACTCTGAAATCCTCATCGAAGCTCTGTTTATGAGATCAGGGTAGCAAGATGGAGAAATAGAGTCCAAATCTGAGCCAGCTGACATAGACTGCTTACTAAGGAAAGTTAATTGAGGGGACAAAGGAAATATCCCCCAAATCTAGCCACTGTCTTGCCTCCAGGCTAATCAATACTTTTAGATGCTGAACACAGGGCGGGGCTGAACATCAGATTCATGTATGCGATAAGGTTAAGGTGAGCAGAGCGGGGGGGG
>PVIR01045735.1:0-10538 GCA_004026965.1 Petromus typicus
TTACTCAGTGCTTTATGCAGGAGAAATGAATAGATGCCTATTAGCTGTCTTTAAAGACAGGAAAAATTAGCTGTGATAATTATTGCGATGATAATAATAATCAGTCTGGTACTGGAATAAATGGTTCCTCCTTACTACCACAGTTTTGTCTTCAGAATGACTGATAAAAAACCATGTTAGAAAATCCAAACACCCCAAATCCAATTGAGAAACTGACAAGGGATGTGAGTCTCCACTTTGGCTTCTAAAACAGAAGAGAGAGAACTTGGGGTTGATATTCCAGTCGACTTTGGGGAGACCCTCTCTGGATGTCAATCCCTCTGTCCAGCTTTGCTCCCCACAGCAGGTACTGACACCCATTCCCTTGACTACACACTCCCTCCAATCTCCCATGGTCCTTCAGGAATATGTGTGTCCCTTCTTAATGTCTTTCTTCTTCGGAGCCAATTTTTTTCTTTCTTTCTTTCCACCCACTGGGGAAATACAGTGTGCTTTAGAGTTGGCATGCTTCTTTTAACCCAGGCTGCTAAGGAATAAATTCTGCACTTTGTTTTGCATACATAGGAAAATACGGACAAAATAAATGACTAAAGTCATTTTCCTGAGACACTTTAGCTAGGAAATAGCAAATTTATAGTAGAAACAGAGTCTTTCTGATGAAAGACTGCATTATTTCCTTCTGACCAGATTTCCTATAATTCTACCACGTGTATATCCTGTTTGTGTTGAGGCTTAATGTCAAATTTTGTGTTTCCAATGAACATTTTTTGGGCAGACTGAATACTTGAAGTCTCAGCTGAACACCAAGGGTGCCCAGAAAAATTTGAAACGAGTTGGAAAAACCTGTTAATTGTGTTGTTTATTTTTAAAGAAAATAAAAATTCCTTAGGTTATGAAGTTGGAAGCATCATAGTTAAAAAGACGGTGAAAGATATAGCCTTTAAAAAGTCTTCTAGACTGAAGATTCCTGCTTCACTTATCTGGGCCACCAGATACCTTTTCTATTCAGACCAATCTTTCCTTAGGGAATTCAAAGCAGTCACTCAACATCCCAGCATCTATACCTGTCTCTGGCCTCAGGTAGCAGCTCCTGTTTTACCTGTGTTGAATGAGGGACAGTGACTGGCTGGGATTTTAGAGTTGTTAGTACTGTTAGTGTAATGGAACCTCTAGTGACTCAACTTACAGTTCTGTTGCCCATAGTTTGATGGAGACTTTGTGTCCTTTATGGTTTCCAAAAATCCTATTCCACTGCTACTAAACGGTTCTCCATTCTAGTTGCTTATTAGTACAACTGAGGGAATTGGTAGGAAATACTCACCCTTTGACCCCACTCTTCACTGTCTAAGTTAAAATCCTGAGAAGCAGGGGGAGTTTATCATACAAGTGTTGGCTTAGAGAACCATTATATTAATGTAGATTCTTGAATTCTTTCTAGGAAGTAATTGTAGACAGGTGGGTCAGGAGACTGCTATCAAGGTTGAATCTTGCTGTTTCAGCAAGGAGCATGTTAACTGCTTGTGATGTTCTTGTGATGGAGAGCATTTTAACCAGATTTGCTCCAGTGATGTTGAGTGACAAGACTCGGAACCTTACATCATGATTTACAGTCGCTTGGCTGGTCTAAATTGGGCATAGTATGGTTTTGAGTCAGGCTTCAGGTGAGCTGTACTTCACACCAGTGTGGACATGTTTCATGGCTTTGCATGTGTGTTTTGTCTTCTTGTATTCCATCAAGGTCCTGGGAGATAGGCTTTTCAGTGCAGATCACTGGAGAGTGAAAGCTAAGCTGAACGGCCTCTGCTTGTGTCATCCCCTTCTGTGCCTTTAGAAACAGCCATTTGTATGGCTCAGCCCTACTCTAACATATATTTGTGAAGTGTTTATTAAACGTCAAGTACAGCTAAGTGCTCTGAATGGATTATTTCATTCTTGAAACACCCTGTGAGACAGTGTTGCTTCCATGACAAAACTGATAACAAATCTGAGGCTTAATGAGTTAATATACCCTGCCTGCAGACCAACAGTTCATGACTGGCACTGCTGAGGGTTTAGCTCAGTGTGTTGAACCTACTATGTGTGGATGGAGCCAAATTGCCCAACAAATTGAAACTGACTTGCCATTCATACACCAGGATTTCCCTAGAAGTCTGTTTTGTTGTTGTAGCACATTTCTCGGGTGATCTTGAGATGCAGATATCTGGACTGGATAAGTCCTCTGGGGGGCTACTTCATAAGTCATTTGAAAACAAAATTTTCCCCCAAAGCTGCCATAAATCAGGTTTCTTTCCCCAAATGTAGGTGAGTCATCACCACCAATGTCCTTTTGGGATGCACTCTGTGTTGTTGCTGCAGCTGCCTCCCACTTGGCTATTGATCATTTTCAACTTGCCAGAGAGAACCCACAGTATGAGAAAGTGCTGGGATTTCCCAATCAATAGTCATTAGAGCTGCATCTATTATGGATGGGATGACTTTTGAGGACAGGATAATGCCTTTTACAATAAAAATAAAAAAATAAGAGCTCATTTTGGTAACAAAAATGTATCTCTCTTCAGGGAGAACCTACAGTCAAAGAAATATGTTTGCAAATGTTATTTTTCTCCCAGGCATTGCTATTTTATGTATTACCATTGGAAATATAAGTTCCAGGCTTCCCTCAGAAGCATGTGAAAGTTGACAGATGTGTGTGTGTATGCATGTGTGTGTGTGTGTGTGTGTGTGTGTGTTTACTCTTTGAACTGAAGGAAGGAATTTAAGTCACCAATTTGATTTGTCCAACATAAATGTGAAAAAAACAAACAAACAAACAACATGGGGAAATAAAAGAAATGACATGGTGATACATCTGAAACAAAATACAGTCCATCCTATCGGTGAAAGTAAATGGACAGAGAAATAACAAGGTTACATAGAAATTCAAGAGAGAGAAAAATGGAACTTGTCCAAATGGAAACAATAATCAACATGCTTGGTAGAGTGATTTTTTGGGAATGAAAGTGGTTCCTAAGCAAGTATAGCCCTATCAAAGTCTTGAAATTTAAGAATGGATTTACAGTGTCAAACCATGAGGTCACCACACTCTTTAACACAGAGAAAGCATGAAACAGGGAATGGGAGACCAGGGGTAGTGTGGGGTTCTGCAGGCTCCTTGACTATAGAGGACAGGACTCCCTAAGAACCTTTCTCCTGCTTATGGAAATTCTTACTGAGGATGTGACTCTGTGGCTACTGGTGGCTCAATTCTCTAGTTGGCCACAGACGGTCAGCTGGCTCACATTGATACTATTATTAACTTCAGAAGCAGCAGCTAATGTTTGTGTGGTGTTATGAGATCAGCAATTAGTCACTATCCTATAGTATTCTCAGTTACTGACACAACTGTAAGATAAGTTTGCAATAATCTTCTTCTTGTTCTGTTTTTTTAAAAAAACAGATATATAAAAACCCAGATCTCCACAAATGTGATTTCAGGAGGACTTATTTCTAGAAACTAGAATTCCTCTTTTTTCCCTGGTTGGCCATCTTGCTTTTGGATTTAATACACTTCATTTCCAAACTGGGTCTTAACTTTTCTTTTAGTCTGACACCAACAGAAGGGGAGAGAACACATTTTTGCAGAACTAAATGAACATGTTCACCTTGAGCATGAAGTACTGTAATATAATCTCACAAGATTATTTTATTGATTTGTTTTTCAACAATAGGAAAATCATCAGAATTACCCTATTTTACAGTTAGCTTTCACGTCTTAGCAGGCTATTATAAATTTTATCAGTTAGTACATTTCCTGAAACAATGTAGATAAAATGCCTGTATAGAAAGAAAAAGCAGATCCTTTCCATCTTGTTCAATTAATCTTCCTGCTCTCCTTGTCAAAGTTTTGGACCTCAAATTGTGTGCTGTTAAATTCACTTTTATTGAATCTACTTTATCTTTTTCCCTTTTTGCTTGCATAGCTCTTTAGGTAGTAGAACCTTGGGGAAAAGAAAACTAACATGAATGGCCATGAAACCACCCATGTCAGGAGCCAGGGAAGCCAGCTTTGCTGGCAATCAACTTAGCAAGCCAAGTAATTTGCTGCATAGTTGTTCTACATATGCTGTCACCACTGAGCAGGAACCACACCCTCTTGAAACAAGACAGGTTTCTAGGATTATCACATGAATTGTACAAAAGGCAGAAAGGGCAAATTACAAACCCACACTTAGGAGGGAGAGTACAAATTGGCAGGATAGAGCCTGAGCTTGACAGCTACAAATTGTGGATTTCCCAGTTCTTTTCACCCTGGAAACTGCATCCACAGATGGAGAGAAATCAGTTAAATTGAGGCAAAATGTAATATGATTAAAATACTTTGTATCCTCTGGGAACTAGATAATATTTACACATGAGATATCTGCATTGAAATATACAATGAATGAAATATGAAGAGGGAAAGGGAGTATATACTAATTAAGGTAGAAACTGTGTGATGTGACTACAGGAGTAATAGTCAAAGATAGTGCTTAAAAGCAAGTTTTGATAAGAAGCTCGACATACAGGGAGACTAAAATGTAGTTGGAAAAATCATTTAGTAGTGTTTGAATGAGAGGAATACAAATTTTAAGTAGAGTCTAGATGAGAACATGTAACAGGATTGTAGGTAAATAGGAAAATTGCTTCAAAGAAATGTGTTGTTTTCAGAAGTGACCACTGGTTTCAAGGGAACCAAACACTATGTGAGCCAATCATACTTCTTGGCACTTGTACTGACCAACGGGTGAGAGACTTTTTCAGTCATAAGTATGCCACAGAGAAAATCTCCATGAGTGAAAATGGCAAGAGAAGCTGGTTTTGTCAACAAGTAGCTCAAGGCTGAGGAGAATGTTTTTGAAATTTACATTTGCTCAGCCTAAAAGCAAAAAAGAGGCTGCTTCAGTAAAATAGGATTCAGCATCAAGAAGGGTATTCATCTGTGTTGATTATAATTGGTTTTGTCAATTTAATTGGCTTGGGAGCTGCCTAGACAATTAATGGGATACATTCCTGGGTGTGTCTGGGTAGGTCAAGGAGGCATGAACTTGGGTAGTATCTATGGTCCCTGGTTCCTTCTTTTCTGGCATTGTTCTCCTGCTCTACTTTTTTGGTTGCTATAAGAGAAGAATCTTCATTCTAGGGCAGGGGATTTAGCTCAGTGGTTCCGGCGCCTGTTTTGCAAGGGCAAGGACCTGGGTTCGATCCCCGGTAACCATGTACAATACTGGGCATGGAGACTCACGTCCAGCAGCAACCAGTACCACATACCACAGTGCTGGGCATGGTGGCTCACGCCTGTAATTCCAGCACTCAGGAGGCAAAGGCAGGAGGATTGCTGTGATGTGAGTTGAAGGCTGAGCTCAGGGCCAGCCTAAACCACAAAGCAAGACCTTGTCTCAAAAAACCTAAAAAAAAAAAGTCTTCATTCTGCCAATGCCTCCTTGCTATGATTTTCCAGCTTGGAGGTATCTTACCATGAACTGAATCCCCCAAACCATATGACAAATTAAATTTCTCTTCATTTCAGTTGATTGTCAGGTACTGTGTCTCAGCCATGAGTAAACTACTTAATCTATCACCTGAGGGCTTGTAGCCATATTGGGCAGTTGGTTTTATTGAAGGAATTCAAGTGCAACATAGGGACTTGGTTACATAGTATTGATTTTCCTATTGACTCTGAAATCCTAAGACTCACTACTCAACAGTGAGCATTCACTTGTCAATGAATCCTTTTTGACCCCTACCACCCATAGTTACTTCTATGCACTGGCCCCTTCCTCAGCATAACAGACACTAACAAGCTAACTGGATCTCCAGGAGTAAAAATATCTCAGTTTATAGTATCTTCTGATTTCTATGCTTAAATACTACTCTGATGGCCAATCTCAGGCTGCCATCACTAAACTGGGAATTGGACTGCTATAACCCCGTATATACTGACTTTAGTACTTCTATGCATACCTTATCCATGACCCAGTACACTGCTCAAGCAAATATGATCAGTATCTGAGGATTCTGAGTGGCTGAGGAAGGTGGTCCATGAAGGAGGAGGAGGGTCCACTCACTGATACTGATAAATGGTTCAGATACTCCATGCCACTTACCACTGCCAAAACCATTAGAACAAAACAATGGTATTTCCTCTTATTTTCACTTTTGCTGTTAGGACTCAGCTTTGGTAACTTTCTCCTTAACATGTATCTAAAAACATGTAAAAATGTGGATTATATCTCTTGCATGGGCACCTTTTCCGTCTGCTTTCCCTGGTTCTTGTGCTGTGGCCAGGCAAATTTTGGTGCATCTGGTGAGCGCATTGCCACTGCCTCCTCTTGCTCTGTGTGCCTTCCACATGGTCCCCAGAACCTCTCCCTCTGTCCTGCACAGTAACAGGAACTGGTTCTCACTGAGTAAACACTGGGACATAGAGAAGATAAATATTCTGCTTTAGGTCATATAGCCAGTGAGTCACAGCTGGGAATTCACCCCAAGTAGCCTGGCTTCAGAGTTCCAGTTGTCAATGTGGAGTTTTATTAACCCTACTTGAGCTCTCTGGAGAGTGATGTGCCAAAATCCAGCAAATCCTTCACTTCCCTGACAGGTGAAGTGAAAACAATGAATGGCTAAAAGAATGGACTTCAGGTGGAGAGAACTTTGGCTTTACTGTGAGGAGCACCATATCTCAGACATCTCTGTGGTTTGAGTCCCATAAAAGCAAACTTTTCTCCTATTTGTTTTATTTTACCAGCTAAACTCTCACCTGCGTACAGGATGAAGCCTTCCTGAGTTACTTCTTTTATTAAATAGGAACACAGATTGGCATTGAGGTTCAAGATTTTTAATAGATATCTTTCTGAATATAAATTCACATGTAACTGCATTGTCCTATTAATAAAACAGACTACCATTAGGAATGACATTAATCATTTTGGAAAGAAAAAACATCTAGGTTTGGAAACTCAGCAAATACCAAATTTTTATTCATAATAATTGCTAAATGCACTAGGGAGTCCAGGCCAGATTGCAGACTCAGGAATTAGAAAATTACTGATAGCCCTTAACGAAAACTCACAGGTTTATAATGTCATAGAAAAAAAGAGTAAAACCTCAGTTAAGTACAACTCAGAACCTTTGCAATGGGACTAATTTGAAACTATTGTGACTAAGGAGAAGAAACTAATATATTAATCAGATTTAAGTCTGCATATAGAAGAAAACATGACATATGATAGGTTTAAACAGAAGATATTTTATAAAAACTAAGGGAATCACATCTTTTCAATGACATCTGAGTCCTGAATTTTCTTCTGAAAGCATGTATCTGTATCAACTTTTAAGGCAGAAAATTAAATGTCTGAATCCCAAATCACTGTTTCTCCCTCATATTTGTTCTTTACTCCCCCAGGTAGGAAATGGGGAATGTTCTGGAATTCATTTGTGTGCTTATACTCCTTTACTGGGAACCTCATGCACTAATTATTCAGGTAGACTAGATTGAGAGACTCCAGAGAAGATCAGAGTGTGCTGGTGGTGTAACCCACAAATCTTTATGGCTGAGTGTATTATTAGTATGCAGGACCAGGTTGAAGGAGGTGGGTCTGGGATGTACTTCAGAGCATGTAACTCTTACTGGTGCTCCCGCCCTGTAGCCTGCTGAGTGGCTACCATGAGGGCAGCAGACTTGCTCTCCCGGACCCTTCTGGCATTATATTTCTTCCTTGGAGCTAGCCAGCCATCAACTGAACCTTCTGAAACTGAGGCATTAGGCACCAGCAAAGGCCAAGCTGACCCTCCACTCATCGTCATCTGGATGCCACCTGGACATTATCCAGAGCTGCCCCCAGGACCTTTCTCAATCTTCCATCTTTCTTGACCTGCCTGGGTTTCTAATACCTAAGTGTTCCTCAAAACACTTTGTTCTCTTTTCTATGCATTATGTTATTTTTTTCTGAAGTCTAATACTTTGCTCTGTCATTTGGAAACCTGAAAGGCTCCTTTGGACAAGTCCTGCCTTGTACTATAATCTGCCAAGGTGCTTGCCACACTGTGTCCAGTCTGCCTCTCTGGCTTTACCTCCTGTCCTCTTTTTCACCTAAATGTACCACACCTGTACTCTTTTACACCCTGATGACTTTATTTTGTTTGTTTTGCTTGTCTTTGGCTTTTTGGTACTGGGGATCAAACTACACTGCTGACATTGTACTTGCTGTATTTGCTAGAGCTACCGTCCCCAAGTCTTCCTTTTTTGATGTGCTACCTTCCCATCAATCATTTACTCTGCCCCAACCATGAATTTCATTTTAGTTAGCTTTCCCCTTGAATAGCAAATACCTACTATAATTAACTTAAAAAGAAGAAAATCTTATTTTGGCTCACAGTGTTAGAGAATTTAGGATATAATTGGTTGGCACTGTGACTTGGGGCCTATGGTGGTACACCATGTCAGGAATTAATGGTGGAATGAGACCACTTACTTAATGGCCAGGAAGTTAAAAAGAGAGAGACAGAATAGTGGCCCCCATCATCTTTAAGAATATGTTGCAGTGATCTAAAGATCTGCTAGATTCTACCTCTTGGAGAGTCCACCATTTTCCAATAGCGCTACAAGCTGGAGGCCAAAGCTTTAGTACATGGAGATAATACTAGAACTCTGCTCAAACACCTACTTATTTGTATAGATTTCTCCAGGTTCTCCAGGAAATGTTGGTTATTCTAAGATCCCTTTGTCCTAACTGATAAGGATATATCTATTATATCTCATAATTTTCAACATCTTTTAAACTCTGTTTTCTAAACTTAGACATTTTTTTAGTATATAAAGTACACCAGTACAGTAAGCCCTATATGGTAGATTTTTAGTAAATGCCATTTGAATGAATGTATTACTTTCTGTGTTTGAATAGTGAGATAAAATGCTTCCTGCTCTGAAAGCTTATTCATATCTTATAAAGAGCTTAATTTTTTAGTTCCTCTTACAGTTAAGAGTAAGAAGTATTTTTTCTTCATTTTCAACTTCTATTATCATCAAGCTAATAATGAGCTTAAACCACTGCTCTGTTATTAGCTATGTTCCACAATGGGTTGGGAACTTCACAATTTATTAGCACAAGTTGCTGCACCTTTCTCACTAGAACAAATCATCAAGTGTTCAGTGTTCATGATCCATATGGGCACGAAAATTATATTTAGCATGCTTGAAAAAGTCAGATTATGATCCTGAAGTAGGTGAGAACTGAGTTAGAATGAGTGAGGAGTACTAAAATATGTAATGTAGAAGACTTCATTTCCTGAAAGAAATAATGAGACTCAAAAATCTTGTCAAGTTGTTCTATACATAGTGCCTTAAAGTTACTTCTGTGTTTTTAACTAGCAGGACCAAAGCAGGAACTGCAAATGTTGGGTAGTAAAAGCTTTGCTTTAGCAAGCTCATCCTAAGCAATTAAATCACATCACTTCAAAAATGTCTATGCAGTGGGTTTTAGTTAAGAATAACATTGAATGTTTTATTTAGAATGTCTTGATTTAGGAGAAGGACTTCAGAACACTGAAATAAACAAGGAATTTTGGAGCAAGATTCCAAAACACAGGAAATGAAAGTTAAACAGATAAATGGAATTGTGTCAAATTAAAAGCCTTCTTCACAGCAAAAGAAACAATTAACAGAGTAAAGATACAGTCTGTAATGTGGGAGAAAATATTTATAAACTACACTTGGGACAAAGGATTGAAATATAAGGAACTCCAACAACTCAGTAGCAAAAATGTAAAAATGGGCAATGGGCAATAGAACTAAATAGACATTTCTGGAAAGAAGATATACAAATGGTCAACAGGTATATTAAAAAATGCTGAATATCACTGCTCATTTGGTAAGTGCTAATTAAGACAATAATGAGATATTACCTCACCTCATTTGAAATGATGACTCTCCAAAAACTAAAGATGACACCTGCTGACAAAGACGTGGAGACAAGAGAACTGCAGCATCATGTTGATGGGGATGTAAATTAGTACAGCCTTTGTAGAAAGAGGGTGAAAGTTTCACAGAAATTTTACAAAGAATTAATATGTGCTGTAGCAATCCCACTACTGGATAGGTGGCCAAAGGAAATAAAATCAGCATGGAGGAGATAGCTTCCATATTCACCATTCATAATATCCAAGAAATGGAAATAATGTACGTGTCCATCACCTGCCAAGTGGATAAAGAAAATGTGGCACATGTACAGAATGAAGTACTCTTCAGCCACAAAAAATGGAGTCCTGTCATTTGAGACACATGGATAAATTGGAGATTATTATAGTGATAGGCTAGGCAGAGAAGGACATGTACTGCATGATGTACATGGATTCTACAAAAGTTGATTTGTGGAAATTGTGAGAATGGAAGTTAGGAGAAGCTAGGGAGAGTAGGGAGGAATGGAGAGAGGTTGATCAATGTGTACTAGTTGGAGTTTGAAGCAAAAAGTTCCAGTGTGCTATTGTGCTACTGACTGACTATAGATATGATAATATACTGACAT
>PVIR01045736.1:0-10584 GCA_004026965.1 Petromus typicus
GTGGCCACTGAAACCAGACACCCACCCTGTCCCGGGATCTGCTGGATCCACCCCTTCTGCAGCTGTGCCTGCCAACGTTCATGCTCCGGAAGTGGTTAGCAATGGAAGATTTGATGTCCTCTACGTTCTTTCTGCTTTACCTATGTAAATGTAAATGACGCTTTACTGTGTTGTTAAGTAGTTTTAAACCTTTAGCAATAGATTTATGTTGCCCCATACAGATATTGTTTCTCATTGGAAATACAGTTTTTGCTTGTAATTCTTACCTTTCAAAATTGGTTTCTTAACAGAATGCTGTCCACATAGTTTAGCTTCATCTTTCTATTATATTCTGACCTTTTTTGACCCAACTTTTTAAGTTATTTACATACATATGATTGAGCACCCTGCTATTTGCAGATAAAAATCACTAGTATCTATTGCATTTGTCTGATATAATTGCATTTGACATCTGAGTAGATGATAGTAAAAGGGATGATTGCTATGAATCTCTTTTTATTCTCACTTTGTAAACTCAGCATGTTCCACTATTGTTACCAAATTCATGTTGAATTTTTTAAATTCATCATTAAGGTTAATTTGGAAAGGATTATTTTAGGAATTCACTGCTCAAAATTTGAGTGATGAAGAAGCTAAAATAACTGCTTGAGTACTGAGCCTTGGAGATGAGAAATTTGATTTTTGGAAAAGGATTGTCTCATTTTTGTACTGAAATTTTATATCATTTCTTGCCTCGAATAAGTTATTTCACTTATCGCAATGAAATTATAAATGACCTCCTGGGACTCTGTGGATAATTTTCTATTTTATTTACAGATTTTATGGAGTATAATCTCAATACTTTAAAAAATAAACACAATTTTTTCTCTCAAACAGGTGATAAAAACTTTAGATCCCAAATTAAATCCAGCATCAGCTGAAATAATGCTACTTAGAAAGCAATTGGCAGAGAAAGACAGAAGAATTGAGATTTTGGAGGTAAAACTTCCCTATTTATACTTACTCCTTTTAACATGCGTATAATTACAGAGACATATTGAATTCTATCTCTGGCCTTGAAATTCTCAGAAAAATGATAACTGGTTTCTTTTTAAATCATCTGGGATCATTATATTTCAAAGAAAAACACTATTCACAGTTTTTTGTTTTGTTTTGTTTTTTTGTATGATTTCTGAACCCGTAGGTATGGGCTCTGGTGGAAGTATTTTTATTTAAAAACTGAACAGCCTACATGTAGAGGAGGCACCATGCTGATGTGCTCTTGCTGTCAGGCCTTGCTCAGACCCTGTCTCGTATTGGGAAGAGAATTGGGAAGGAACATCTGTCTGAAAGGGAATATTATTAGTTCCTCTGTAAAACTCTCCTTGTATTTCTGATAGCTTAGTTATCTCTCTATAGTCAGTGAACTTGGAACTCATGATTTTGTTGCACAGCTTGTTTTCTTCTTCTTGACACAGCTACATATTTTAAGGAAAAATTTCGTATCTTACTTTTCTGTATCCCCAGTGTTCAATATTACATAAGTAACAGTCCCGGATTACAGCTTTACTGGGAACCTGAAGTCATCACTTTTCCTTTCTGGTCCTCAGTCCTTACTACTCTAAGAGTGTGAAGCACTAGGAGTAGCAGTGTGCGTACATACTGCGTGTGTGTGTGTGTGTGTGTGTGTGTGTGTGTGCACGTGCGCACTTCAAAATCACTTTCTATGAGTAAAATTCCTGAGACATTTTACTCTTTCCTAAAGGCACTGTGATTCACATGATTCTATTTCCACTTGACTACTATATGTTTTGCAAATGCATTCTTTTCTTATTTAAACAGTGAGAGAGCAAAGATATGGGTCTGTTTGGGAGAATAACTGGTGATTCGGGAGATTTTAATTTTCCTCATATCCTTTTCCAGAGTGAATGTAAAGTAGCAAAATTCCGTGATTATGAAGAAAAACTCATTGTTTCTGCCTGGTATAATAAGGTGAGTTGAAATTTGGCTAGTGATTAGATATTTTGAACAGGGTGTATCAAACTTTTCTCCTCAGAAACACTGGAAGGAAACTTTTCGTATTTTTATATCCAACGAAACCAAAGTTATGCCGGCTCTGCTTTACACTCACGTGTTTTCGTTCATATTCTATTTCTGTAAATGTTAGTCATAGTTCACTGATTTGATGTCAACTCACTAACTTTCAACTGAGGCTTACTAGGCAAAGACATAACATAAGTGCCATATTTGAACTGAAACTTTTAATTATACTCACGAAGGGTCTCCGAAATGGTAAATATATGAGTGATGCAAAACTAGGCAGGTGTGATTCTTCCTTAACAGTCTCTGTCTTACCAAAGAAGAAATAGCACAATGCAAGATGTTTTCAAGAGGAGTGTTTCATGTTATATAAGGTTGTTTTAAATTACTCTAATCAGAGTATTTCCACAATTTTATATATCATTCGCTCTGAGAGAATTTTAGATGCCTCATATGTGAATGCCACACTCCACCATGTAAGAGTAGTTGTCCTTCCCGGAAGAAACATCCTGCCTGCCTTGTTCATTCCCACCACCATGCCTTTTGTCTGTGCTCTTGCTTTCTTTTCTGTGTTTGGAAAAATCTGATAATTTAGGAGGTCCCTGAGGAACAAATGTGGGAGGTGTTCCCAGAACTTTTCCCCATGCATTAGCCATCCTACTTGAGGTAGGATATATATTATTCTCTTTATTCCTCTATAAACTTGATGCTTTAAATCATTGAAGACAACAGAGCCTAATAATAAGTCACTTGTTTTATTTTCAGTCTATATTTGTTGAGCATTTACTATATCCCATGCACTTTATTAGCCAATTGTGATGCTAAGTTTCCTGGAGCTGGTTGTGAGGTCTATCTAGTGAGAGAGTAATATTTTTTCTCACTGACACTCAACAGTCAAAACTACAGTAGTCATCCATCCAAGTATGCAAGGACCATATTTCAAGGACCATGGAACCTTTTCTGTGTCATTTCTGCAGAGCCAGTGTAGAAAATGCCCAAACACAAAAATTTGCTTTATAACATTTTTTCTATTATTATGATTAGACTTAATTTCAGCATATTATTTTAAATGACCATTTTTATTGATTTCAAATTTAGAGTATTAAAATACAAAAAAATGAATTTTTGCCCTGCTGTTAATACTGCCATAATCAGACAGATCTAGGGTCCACTTTGGCTCCCATAGCAATGAAGAAGAAAACTTGAGCTTCCCAGGTTGTTCTGAGCATTGAGTGACATATATATGACAGGCACTTTGTAAACTAAATGTCTAGTCATTTTATTTATATATATATTGGTTTGTTTTTTCACTTTGTTTTTGTTCAGAGTCTGGCATTCCAGAAACTAGGGATGGAGTCCAGGCTTGTGAACAGCGCTTGCAAAGACCCTGGTCCTTGTACCCCTGCACGATCTTTCTTAGCACAGCAGCGACACATCACCAACACCCGGAGGAATCTCTCTGTTAAAGTCCCTGCTGCAACGCCTGATTAAGGTGCAGAAGAAAACAGAACAGAAGTGCCCTTAAAATGTTTTATATCTTTCAGCCACTGGATTAAAAAAGGTTAAGATGCTTGACATAATATAGTTCACATAGTCTTATGTTGAAATCAAAATGCCATAAACTGATCTGACCAGCTAACTCTGGAAACAAAGTATAGAATTAGCTGTCTCTCTGGGGAGCACATTAGAATAATTAGAAGATGTAATTAAGCACATATCTCAAACAAACATTCTTCTCTTGAGTATTGTAATTTCGAATTGATTGTGTTTTAGTTTAATGGTTTTTTCAGTAATAGTAATGTGATTAATTTGCAACATGTAATCAATAATATATAATTTAAAAATGTATCTATTGGTCCATACAAAAGTAGTCTTGATAAAGGGAGAACTGTACAGGGATGATTTCTCTGACTAGAGACATATGAAATTTTACTTGTACCCACACATTCTTTTGAATGGATGCATCTTGGAATGTAATGGAAGGTGAAATGTTTGGAAGTTTTGACTGTGGCCTGACTTTGCCACAGTCAAAGTGACTAACATTGCAAATTCTGAAAAGGTCGTAGTTTTCACATGAATCAGCAAAAACACAAAGGCTCTGGAGAGCTTGGTTGAAGTGTTAAAAGGTGAGAAGTGAATTTTCATTTTTAGGAGATGACTGAGGGAAAGCAAGCTGAAAAATAATATTTGATGTGGAATGTTCACTTTCTTTTAAAAGGAAGGAAAGAGTCTATCGGGAACAGACTGATATTCTCACATACTGCTTTTTAGTTTAAAATTGTCTGCCTAAAAATGACATTCCATACTGTTAATTTTATATCTTTATTGAAAAGACATGTTTTAGTGATGAAACAACTTACAATAAGTTTGATTTTTGTATACTAAGGAGTTTATCATGGGCAGAATGTGTGGTTCCCATTTCTCCTGAAAGCTTTCTTTCAAATATGTTTCTAGAATCTCAGTTAAATTGTGTTGTCTGTGCTTTTCGTTATTGTTGCCATAAATATGTGTGGCAGTTTAGCCTCATTCACTCAAAAACTAAAGTCTTGGTTTACACCAACCACATTACTACACTCACTGACTTCATGTGGCTAGTGGATACTTTATCGGACAGTCCACATATGTTATATTTACATCCTTCAGATTTCTGTTGGAAAGTGCTATACTTAATCTTTCTGTAAAAGTAAAATTAGGAATACATGTTTTGGTATTAAAGCACAAAATAAAAGCAGTAGGACTATTTTAGTGATAATGAGAAATTGAATTCTTACCTAACTAGCACTGTATACACTGTGTAGTTGAATACCGTGTATCATGGTGACTGTAGTTAATATTTCCAAGGCTGTTCAACAAATACTTATTCCCAGTATGTCTGGACCAATGATCAGCAAGCTTTTTGTGGAGGCACAGAGTAAATATTTTAAGCTTTGTGGGCCACATGATCTCTGTCTCAAGTACTCAGTTTGCCCTTAGGATATGAAAGAAGTCATACACAGTATGCCAACAAAATGGCTGTAGCTATAGATTCAGTAAAGTCTTATTTGCAGCAACAGGTAAACTGGATTTGGCTAGTAGGTTCCACACCCCTGGTCTAGTTTTTATTCTTAGTCATTCTTTACAAATAAAAGTATTGTTCCATTTGCAGTATTTATTTGGATACCTACTTTTAAATTTCTCCCCATTATTATTTTGATCACTAAAAATACAAGATTTTGATACTAAATCTGGATCTCAGATTGGAGACCATCTGCCAGCATATTTTGTTTATCAGGGTTACTTCTGACTACCTCTTGGGTTTCAATATTTTTATCTGTAAAATTGTTGATTTGCATTTTTGTATATTCTTGTAGTGTCCTCTTGCCTGTGACATTTGGTGAAATGAAATAGGACCTTGAAAGTGTTTTAGCATGCTATTTAAAATTTTCTAAATATTGTGGCATTTTGGTATACTTTGATCCTTGAGCAGATCCTGCCCCTTTGATTTTTCTCCTTGCTCATAACTAAGATTTTATAAGCTCTTCAAGCTGTCTTTTAATAGAATTTATCATGAAGCATCAACTTCAATAAAGCAGTTTTCCAGTTCTACTGATAATATAATTTTCAATTATTATACTTGGAATTTCTAAAAAATTCAAAAATTTCAGAATAAGAATTTAAAACAAAATTCTTTTTTCATCAGAGAAAAACAGATTTTCTCATTTATCATTTTTCTAGTTGATAAGTAGGATTTAAATTCGGTTATATAGGTATTTGTATAAGACTTGTCTTGTTCTGTATTATTGTGACTACTCATTACAAAAATTCAGGAACTGATCAGAAGTGAGATTATTTTCCACATCTGGTTAATGCAGTAAGATGGACACCCTGTGGGTGGTGAAGCATTATCAATATGTCATCACAAACCATGATTTCTAATATCTGTTTTGTGAGGGAGACTTACCTGCATATATTGTGGAGGAGATAATTGAGGATTTATCTGTTGGATAAGAAATTGAATATACTCGTGATTATAAAGTAAAACCACAGGCCAATTTGGAAATGGTCTTTAATTTTGAAATTTTTCTCTAAAATTAACCTTTCTCTTTTTAATGTGTATACATATGACTGATGTTTATCCTGATATTAATATATTGAGAAATCTTTGAAGCTTTTCTATTTTTACAATAAATAACCATTTATTATAGCTTAGGAATATCTTTGTCTGGAAATATTAAAATGAGTACTCTTCACTAGGATACTTTGATCTTTGATAGCTGAAGTTCTGAAATAAAAGAATATTTTGATTTCAGTAATTCTTCCACATCTGTACTGGTTTCTGTGTCATTGCACATCTGGCCCTTGAGAAGTAGGGATAGATTTTAGAGCACAGTACTGTCTGTATTAGGTTCTCTGTGTGTGTATTTAATGAGAAGCATTATTTCATGAAAATTTGTGTATGTAGTTGTATGCATACATTCTCATGGTGAACACGTAAAAATGCAAAGAAGTAGTTTGGAAATTTGTAAAGTATAAATCATAAAATAGTGTGCAGTAATACACATGAGGTAGCTTAAAAATAGTGTTTAGTTTAAAAAGATCTTTTCTATTTTCTATTGCAAAGACTTTGACACTTGAAAAATAGAAGCAATATTTGATTTATTTTTGTATGTATTTAGAATATTATTTTAAATAAATGATTGTCCAATAATAATATAATAGTTGTGAAATGTTTTACTTAAATAAAACTTCTAATTGTTGGCTGTGATTTTTTTTTTTAATTCATGTTTTGGTTCATAATGAGTATATTTGTTTTGTGTAGTTGGCCCATGGATGAGACACATCCAGTTTCTTTCTACCTCTCTTCTCCTTTTCTTCCTTCCTCTCTCATTTGTTTAACATCTGTTTTTTAAAAATCGATTTTATGTAAGTGTATGTGTGTGTATGTTTGTGTATTATGATCACATTCAACATTGAGGGTTTATATCAGTACATAACACATCTTGATTCCTTTTTTTTTTTTTTTTTTTTCAGTACTGGGGATCAAACTTCTGCCCTTGTGCTTCCAAGGGAGGCACAGTATCACTTGAGCTAAATCTCTGGCCCTTAATATCTGTTTTCAATTTTTTTCTTTATTTATACTTTGTTCTCATAAAAGATAACATGGCATATGAGCTTATGTGTCTGATTTGTTTCATTTAACATGGATTCAAAGTGTATCCATTTTGCTACAGATTATTCAGATTATTCTGTAGAGTAGTGTTCCATTGTGTATAAATATTACAATTTCCTTATCTGTTCATCTGTTGGTGAACATTGAGGCAGCTTCCAAGATTCAGCTGCTAAGAATTGTGCTGCCATTCATGTATAACTGTCATAGGATGTCTGTAAGTCTTTTGAAAAGATAGGAATGAAGTTTCTACTCTTAGATTTTTGAAGAATCTCCATATTGATTTCCATACTGGTTTCGGTAGTTTACATTCCTACCAGCAATGTAAAGGGCTCATTTTTTTCTCCACAACCTTGCCAGCATTTCTTATTTGATTTCTTGATATCGACAGTCTTCCTAGAGTAAGATGGACTCTCCTTGTTTTAATTTGTATTTATCTAATGGCCTGCAGTGTCAAACATTGTTTTTCATGTATTTGCCATTTGTACTTCTGAGAAGTGTGGATTTCAGTGGCTCATTTTTTATTGGGTTTTTTATTTTGAGAAGTCTATTTTTTTTTTTCAGTTTTTGTTGTATTCCAGGTATTACTCCTCTGTTTGAGGTGTAGCTGACAAAATTTTGTTTCCTGTTATGTAGGTTACCTCTTCACTATTGGTTATGTCCTTTGCTTTTTAATTTGATATGATCCTTCTTTGTGATTCTTCAAACATCAGGAATTTCATGTGCCACTTGTGGTTTTGTTCAAAAAGTCCTTGCCGACACCTGTGACTTAGAGTTTTACCTATTTCATCTTCTAAGATGTTTCTAATACTTAGGTTTTGATCCATCTTTATTTTTATTATATGGTGAGAGACACAGGTCTAGCTCAGTCCTCTGTGTTGATAGCCAGTTTTCCCATCACCATTTGCTGCAGAAGCTGTCTTTCCTCCAGGGTGCTTGGGTTTGCTTCTGCCTTCTCTGTCCTGTCCTTGGTTCACATGTTGTTTTGGTGCTAGCGCCATGCTGTCTTTACCCTTATAGCCTTGTACTGTGACTTGAAGTCCAGGATTGTGATGCCTCCTGCTTTACTCTTCATGCCCAGGACAGTTTTTGCTATTCCTTGTTCTGTGTGAATTTTAGGAATATTTTCTATAGTTCTACAAAGAATGCTGTTAGTGTTTTGATTGGGATCACAAACCTATACAACAGTTTAGGAAGTATGCCTATCTTGACAATGTTAGTTCTGCCAATCCAAGAACTGAGGATGCTTTTCATTCTTCAGTCTCCTTCATCAGAATTTTGTATTTTCTGGAGATCTTCCTTGCTTAGATTAATTCCTAAATATTTAATTTTTCTTGATGCTACTGTAAATGGTAAGTCCTTTTTAACAAAACATACAAAATATTTATATCAAACATATATCTTTACTTACAGCTTTTTAAATATTCCATTTTATTTGTTGCAAATATTTTAACAAACAGCATTAGCTATTTGACTTTTTTTTTTTTTTTTTTTTTTTTAGGTTTTTTGAGACAGGGTCTCGCTTTTTGTGGTTCAGGCTGGCCCTGAGCTCAGCCTCAAACTCACATCACAATCCTCCTGCCTCTGCCTCCCGAGTGCTGGGATTACAGGCGTGAGCCACCACGCCTGGCACTGTGGTATGTGGTACTGGTTGCTGCTGGGCGTGGGTCTCCACACCCAGTATTGTTACGTGGTTACCGGGGAATCAAACCCGGGTCCTTGCGCTTGCAAGACAGGCGCCGGAACCACTGAGCTAACTCCCCGGCCCAGCTATTTGACTTTTAAAGTATCCCATTGTTTGGTGTTTTATTCTCAGATTGTTACACCTTAAAATCTGACTGGTTTTCAATAGGACACTAACCTTGAGCTTTTTATCAATAACAAAATACAGAAAGTTTACGCTATTATTACAATTTAAGAATTGTACAAGAAATATTTTAAGCACAAAAATTAACTCAAATTGTAACAATATATTCATCAACTAGCTAAATATTTAACTTGATTTTATACAGTCCAGAGATAAATAGAGGTTAGCTTCACCCTGAAAGGGTTCCAGGGACAGAAAACCTACCATTTTCGAAGCTTTGTTTTGAAATCCAGCAGTCAGAGGGAAATGTTTTGGACTAAGCCCAGTTAAGAACTATGTTTTTTCTTTAGGAGCAAAGCAGTGGAGAAGGGACAGAAAGGAGACTAAATATGGCACAAGAACTAAATCTTGATCATCTCAGGTATAGAAAGACTAAGACTTTCCAGGGCCCATCTGTAATCCTTAACAAAATATGTCTCTGGAGACAGATGCTATGATTAACTGTAGTTGCATTGTCAAGTAGAAAGTCAAACCCATAATCAGTGTATTTAATGGTTGTTTGTCCCTTAAAAGAGAATGTAAGTATTCCAACCTTATTGTTTAGGGCTTACCTCTAAATATTTTATATCTAAAATATCTAATTTATGACTTAAATACCTTACAGGATATTAAATAGGTCTTTGACCTTATATAAACAATTTTAAAGCCATATCTCATCTTTTATTAACATAAACTGGGGCAAGACTAGGCAAAATTACCAGAATAGAAACAAGAACCATCCCTGGTCTGGAGATAGGCCCGGTGGATGTGTGAGTTTCCCTCTTTTTGTTGCAGCTGCATAGGCTGAATACTGGGAACAGTATCAGGTTATACCTATTCACATTTACACTCTCCATTCATTCAGCAGTTAACCACTGTAACCCCTTTCCGTAGGGACATCACTGCTTTAATCAAATCCAGAAACAAGATGGCACACAGGAAGCCTATGCCCCCAGAAACAAGATGGCAAGCCGGAAGGCCATGCCTCTAAAACTGTTGGCCAGGAGGCCATGACATTGAGGACAAGATCACAAAACTAAAGGCTATGCCACAAGAAGTAGGATGACAGGCCTGAAGGCTGTGTCATAAGGAGCAGGATGGTAGGCTCAAAGGCCACGCTACCAGAAACAAAACGGTGGGCCAGGAGGTGTAGTCCTAGAAACAAAATGGCAGAGCAGTTTCTGAGTATTGTGAAGCATGGATCTGAGCTTTAGAGAACTTTGGGAGTAAGAATTGTACCTTCGCACCAGGAAAATTATTTCTTGGAAGCCATACTTCACAGGACTGAGAGTGAGACGTTAAACTCCCCAAGGCCTCCACACAGCTGCATATCTTGCTCCATATTGTATGATACACAAAGCACGTACTATTCTGTGTCTTTAAACACCAAGAAAGAGTATGCCACAGGTACAGAAAGAGGATTACCCAAAACACAGAAAAACATGAAGAATGATGCTCCAAGTTGAGAAGTACCCCTACATATTGCCAATGCCAGTTCCAAGCCCAGAATTTAGCCCCTCAATTCAAAATATCGTATGTTTTCTGAAGAAAACAATAGGTGGCCTTTTTTTTT
>PVIR01045737.1:0-10582 GCA_004026965.1 Petromus typicus
TTTTTTAAATTTGGGAAGATAATGTTAACTGACAAAAATTGGTTGAAGCAAGACAAAGGTTATATTGCCATCACTAGATAAAGAAATTAGGGGCCCTGTGTGTTAAACTGCCCAGCAAGCTGTTCGGTAAAAAGACTTTAAGAAGTAAGGGGACGTTATTGAAATCATCAGCTTATTCTACAATCATGACTTTAATGGAAGCATATACAAAAATGTCATTCTGAGGATGACAGAGCTACATATCTAGGGGAATGAAATATAGTGGCGATTTTTTTCTTTTCTTCCCTTTTAAAATTTTAACATGGCTCATAAGAATCCATAAAATTCAGTGATTGTGTGTATAATTTTTTGTCTTCCCAACATCTAATCAAGTATGTGGAAAATATACTTTTCAAATGGAAACTCAGCCCATAACTTGTTTTGTCTAAGTTACTTAAAGGTCTATAAATTCATGTGTTTCCCCATTATTTGTTAAAAGAAATATATCAAGTAACTATTCAAGTTTAACTCATAAACAATGACATGCTCACAAAACTATAATGGTTATAATGTACGAACAAGGTTCATTCACTCTGAACCTTTCATTATACATGCAAGAAAAACAAATTCACTGGGAGCTAAAATAAATAAATACATAAACTAAAACAAATAACTAAAATCAGAGTGCAACCTTGAAGCACCCTGTTCTTCGCCTAGACTCTACATTAGTTTCCTGAAAGATGTCTTAAGGTAACCTGTAAAAAGAGCCACTCAGTAGAGCACCAGGTTTTTGTGGTCTTAACCAGAACTGGAGGAATTAATATTCTTTCAGAAAAGTACTTTAGAAGACTTCCCCAGGTCCTTCTCTGTGGAAGCAGGAATTTGAACTGCTGCTCTGGAATATAGATTTCTTGATCATAAAACAGGAAGCTTTTCTACTCACACTTGTGGATTCTAAAATAGAGAAAGAGCATCACGTTCTAAGGGGGAACCTGAGGGATAGACAGGTCACAGTTAGCCAACTGGTTATTCCAATACTCACTTACTTTATGAGTGACTTGTGCTGAGTCTGCATTCCCGGGGGAATAAGATTGCACTTGACAAGTTAGTCTCTAGACAGACACAGAGGTTAGTTGTGTGACCGTAGCTGTGCAAGCTCTAATCAACAGGTGTACCTGTCGTTGTGAGGCTGTGACTTGATATTTCTCCAAGACAGTGTCTCCAAGAACATTGCTTTTAATCCTTCCGTTCCATGAAAGCAGTTCCAATGTTTCTCCTTCTGTCATTAATGCACTGGGTGTAGGAGTTGAGTAGGGGCTTCCCCAATTCCAGGATGCACCAGGGATCAGAGCAGAAGGTGAGTGGAGTGGGGCCAAGTACCTGGGTGAAGACTGAGAGGCAGGGCTGAGGGAAGGAGGCTAGTTCAGAAGAGTGGGCTGTCAGGGTGTCTGCCATCACAAAGCCATGGCTGTTTCCCTTCTGCAGTCTTCCTTCCTAGAGGAAGTACGTGCTGTTCACCATATATGGTTCTGTACATTGGAGAAGGGTTAGAAGAGAGAAGGGAGCGAGGAAAATAACTATCATCTCACTGCTCCTCTCAGTCTGATGAGAATGTAAAAGCGGAGTGTGTGCTTGGCCCGGGGAAGTGAAGAAAGCATTGGCCTGCCTGTCCTGTGCACTGCAGAAGCAGCTAGCCTCGGAGGAGTCATAGAAGAGTTAGTAGAGCGAAGGCCATCGGTAGGCATGGAGGCACAAAAGGGCATTTCACAGACTTCTTTGTGCAGAGGTGGCAGGTCATGGTGGGGGAGTTGTTGGCGGGGGTAGGGGGGAGTAGAAAGTGGCAGGAGAGGTGGTGGACGAAATTGGTAAGCAGCCTTGGGCTAAGTGCTGTCTATGGGATGTAGGTTTCCTCGCTTGGGGCCTGGGAGATTCTCCATCAGAGGATGGAGCAGTACACTGGATTGAGTAGTGAATGTATTCATGCCGTCTCCATCTCCGGGGTTGACAGCATGTGTGTCAGCTGTCAGACACCAGGCACAAAGATTATTCTGGTGTTCTGGCTTCCACCGTCACTCTAGATGTTTTTGAAGACTGGTAGCATGGTTGGGTTTTTACCTCAAGGATGAAACCTGTGGGCAGTGTGTGGACCCGAGACAGGACAGGGGAAGGGGCCGTGAGTGACCTCGAGCTGAGCAGCGAGGGAGGCAGCAGGCCTGACTCACGGATCTGCCCCTCTCTCCCCTCTGTCCGGGTGGGGTTGAAGGGAAACAAGGTTTCTCCTGTGGGGAAGCCCCGGCTTCCACCTCCCTTTCTGAGACTTTCCCCTGTTCATTCTGTGACTACTCTACCGCAGAATGTACTCCCTTGCCACCACTGCAGTTTTTCTGTTGTTATAAAAAGGAAAATAACATTTTTAAAGGAAATCTGATTAAGCTAGAAGATAAAATGGGCTGCCTTTTTGCTTTAGAAAGTAGTAGCAGGACAAAGTATGTGAATCAAAATGAAGAACTGCTACAATTGTTTCAGTGGTTTAGGAGAAAAATTCCTGCATTTGTTTGAATTATCAGGGTGATGGTTTGCTTGCCACTAACCCAAGTCTGAGGTACTAGATGCTTTCTTTATAAAATGTGGCACCAACTGGGGCCTGGAAAGTCAGTTTCCTGCCTTAAGAAGCTGCTAAATTGGGCAGGGACATCAGAAAGGCACTGAATAGTCAATGAAACCAGGAAGAATTTAGATCATCCCTGTCACACAAAGCCAGTGAGAAGCTGTTTGTAGAATGTTAGCTGCTATCACACTGGTTTGATATTAACATTCTAGTGAATAATTAAAATATGCCTGTTTATTTTTTAATAAAAAGAAAATGCATGCAACTTACCTTATAGTTTATAATGATACCTATAGTTGCATCTGTCAGCTGTTGAAGTTTTTACTGGGAATGTGGATGAGATGATTTAGAAAATTCAGAAGCTAATGTTCTCTGCTTTTCTCTACAGTCTTATTTTATAGCCTTCAATATTATAATGCTTTTCAGGAAAATAAAATAAAAACCCTTCAAGCCACTTTGAAGCATTTTCATTATAGTTTATATTTCCTATATTGAGTGGTTATTAAATATATTTTTCTGCTGGAATTATTTTTGAAGTGCATTTCTCATTTCATTTTCTCTCCATCAGCACATACTCAGCCCAAGCTGATACTGCCTTTTGCTGCCTTGCTTTTTAAAATCAAGACTCCCGTGAGGTGATCAGTTTCTTCCTTATAATTGAATATACTTTTCCTTTAAATCCAGCCCTTTCCACTAACCGGTTTCCTTGGTTTTTTTATCAGGGCTGGTGTAGAAAAGTTCAGTGTGTTATTCAAGACAAGTGACTGCGAGAAAAGAGCTCTTTGCACTAAGACTGGAAAGAGGCTCAGGCTGAGTAGCAGCCAGAGACACAGTCACTTGTGAAGCTGTAGTTTGGTGTAATGTATCTGATGCAGTTAGAGATGTGCAGTGTCCTAGTAACAGTAGAACTACCGCACCCCACCAGTTACTTAAAGACCTGCCTGAAGTCTATGTCTAGTAGGTGGTAATAAGAGTATATCAGCATGGAAAGAGGGAATCGCACCAGGGAAGGACAGAAATAAAGGAAGTGGCATTGGAAGATGAAATGAGCGTCAGATGAGGTGAAGACTGAACTCTGTCTCCTGCTCCTTAGAGTGTGACGCTGGAGTGCTAGAGGAGGAAATGTTTTCCTGGAGATTTCTGTTGTGCTTTGGGAGCTTAGAAAGGAGGTCCCAGTATGGACTTTTCAAACATAAAATTATTTTCTTTATTGGCCTGATAAAGTTCAATCAAATAAAATTGGGATAATGACTACCAGGTACTTTGTAACCATAATTTTTGCATTTCAACTCTAAATTGTTGGCCAGAGAAATCACAAACGTAGAAGGTACCAGGTAGGACCCCATTTGTACAGCATCGGACTTAGGAATGCCCTTGCTTCCCAGAGCTCTCCTATGGGATTTTCCTGTTTCTCCCCACCACCTTAATTTCGACTGGGGAAAACTTTTACAGATTGAATGTACACCGTGTGCTTTGATACAGTGTGATGTAATTACTAGGCCAAGCTAATGAACAGACTCAGCTGTAAGTCGTCTGCATAGTGGTCACTTTCGTGTGTGGTGAGAATACTGAAACTCTGCCATTTCTTTGCAGCATCCTGCTTTGTTCTCTGCCTTGTCCCCTCTGATAAAAATGGAGCCCAGAGGCTTTGCATGCTAGGAAAACGCCTGACCACTGAGCTCCTCTCCTGAGCTCATTTTCTCTCTTCTGTAGTGTCCAGCCTTGGCCTAGCTCTAGGGGGCAGTACCCCAGACAGTGAAGTCTGGATCAGTTCTGTCCTAACTGCAGTGTGTGCACACTTCGAGACTTGCGTTGCTCCCCCTCGTTATCACTACACTTAGTAGGAATTTATTATTGCACAGTTCTGGAGGCTGGAAGTCTGAGATAAGGTGGGAGTAGGACTAGTTATTTTTGAGGGCTCGAGGGAAAATCTGTCCTATGTCTTTCTCTTGACTGGTGGGAATTTACTAGCTATCTTTGACATTTGATCTTGACCTTTATGTTTTCATGGTGTTCTCCCTGTATGAGTATATGTGCGTCTATTTACATGATGCTCATCATAGAAGGACACTAATTATATTGGGTTAGGGACCCATCCTATTCTTAGTAAGACCTCAGCTAAATGTATTACATTAACAGTGACCCTATTTTCAAATAAGGTCATATATTGACACACGGGGGATTCCATACATAATACTGAATTCAAAATAAGGAAATCAAATTAAAAATCCTCTTGCTCATTTTGCTTATGCGGCTAAGGGTTGAGCCCTTCCCTCAAGATAGGGAGGAGTGCACAGGTTGTGTTTCCCTAAGGTGATGACCAAGATGCCTGCTAAAAGCAACCTCACAGTAGCAGTGGAAAAGGAAGTATGATTATGAGGCTGGTGCAGAAAAGCAGGTGAATATAGATGGGGAGTTGCTGAGATCAAGAGTGACAAAACGTACCTCATGGCAGGTCAGAAGCATTCCCAGTCACTCAGGTCTGAGAGGCTTTCGGCTTCTATATTTCCTTCCAGTCCCTGAAACCTGGGCACCTTGCCCTTTTCTGCTTCTCTACTTTGAGTGCCCATGTCCAGATTTTTAGTTGGCACCACGAGTTAAAGCTGAAAGCCAGCCCTTCCCCAGATGGGGGATGGTGGTATGTTACAGAGACAGGGGTATTCAGGTCTTCTCATATCCTAAGAAAACCTTGCTATGCAGAATGCTTAAGAAGGCTAGTAGGATAGTTCATTATGGTTAATAAGGTTAAAATGTGCTATTCTGGGCTTGCCTGGGACTTAACTACCCTGTGAAATCTGGAGAAATAGCATTTTAATTTCAAGCCAACCATGAATTTACAAACTTTTAGAATACAATCCACTCCTAGATTGGAGATCTGTATTTTTAAATTGCTCAATTCTATAATTAAAAGCAGAAAAATGTAATTCTCCATGTAGTCAACTAGTGGCTTAATATATACAGATTGTTTGAAACTAAATCAAGGTATTCAGAATACAAAGAAATCAGGGAAAGAATAAAAATAACAGGCATATATAAGTTATCCAGAGCTTCTTTGCAAACAAAGAGAACCACTGAAAAAAGCAAAATGAAATAATGCAAAATTAAAAAGCCTTAACCATTGTATAACGGTGATGGCCCTCCTCATCAAATCTTGTTTCTTTTTTTTTTCTTGTTTCTTGTTTATTTTATTTGCCTTAAAATTAGAAGTCCCATGGAAAAAATATTATTTTAATTTAGCATGGACAATATATTTATATAATTACTATAATTAGTTTAATATAATTACATTATGGTGTTTTTTTTTTTTGAGACAGGGTCTCGCTTTGTAGTTCAAGCTGGCCCTGAGCTCAGCCCCAAACTCACATCACAGCAATCCTCCTGCCTCTACCTCCCGAGTGCTGGGATTATAGATGTGAGCCACCACACCTGGAACTGTGGTTTGTGGTACTGATTGCTGCTAGGTGTGTCTCCACACCCAGTATTGTATGTGGTTACCTGGGAATGAAACTCCGATCCTTGCACTTGCAAGACAGGCGCCAGAACCACTGAGCTAAATCCCGGGCTCCTTATGTGTTTCTTAAAAAATGTGTTTTGACCAGTTAGCCTGGCTGTTAATCTATACTTAACCTGAAAGATTTATGAAATAATAAGCAAATCTGATACTAGGAAAAAGAAATAGTCTTATTTTTGTTGGAATCCCTAATCAAATATTATAAATATCACAATTGTAAATTTTTGTAATTGCCTTTTTAAAAAAAGTAAAGGAGGAATAGGGGAGCACATGGTATTTTCTGATGAGAAAGGAGAGGAAAGGACTGGCCGTCTCATGGTCACTTAAGAAACTATGTGCTCTGTTTTTTAAGAGGGTATTTGCCAGTGTAGCCTTTGTATGGTGACGACCAGTGACTCAGTGAGTTTTCCTTGCTATATTCTTACTTCAAAACTCAAAGTGGATTATGCTTTTAAAAACTTTTATTTTTTATATTATTTTTAGGTTTTTTGAGACAGGATCTCACTTTGTGGTTCAGGCTGGCCCTGAGCTCAGCCTCAAACTCACATCACAGCAATCCTCCTGCCTCTGCCTCCTGAGTGCTGGGATTACAGGCATGAGCCACCACGCCCGGCACTGTGGTATGTGGTACTGGTTGCTGCTGGGCGTGAGTCTCCATGCCTAGTATGGTATGTGATTACTGGGGATCAAACCCCGGCCCTTGCGCTTGTGAGACAGGCGCCGGAACCACTGAGCTAAATCCCCGGCCCTTAAAAACATTTTTTTTTTTTTAAAGAATAAAAGAAAATCCTGTAAATTAGGACAGATGCCCCAGACATTTCTACAATCAGGGTTAGAGACCATTGATTTATTCAGCTCATCTGTGCATGTGTGCTTCTCAGGGCAAAGGATTAGAACACTTATGATAATTTAATGGTCAGTGAACCTGTTTTGAGAATGATTGGATAACTAGATAAAGAAGAAACAGAACAGCTGAGGATTTGGTTTCATGCTCTATAGAGTTCAAGTTAAATTTTGCTAAAAGACAGTTTAGAAGTTTAAAAGATTAAGTTCTCTTCATGCAGTCTACTTCAAAACACATTTTCGTTAGTCATAACTGATGATTTGGGATACTGGAAAAGTAGCTTCAGAATTTATAAGTTGACTCCAAAGACTGGTTTATCTGCCACCAAATGAAGAAAGAGAGTGGATATTTTGGCGATACCTTCAGCTGGAACTGTGCTGTGCTGTCTGTGATAAGTTCCCTGACAAGGTGCCCCATGGTCATACAATGTTGGGGAGCACTGTGTTCTAGGTACCCTTGTAAGCCATTCCTCATGCTTGTGCATTTGGAAGAGACCTCAGAAGTGTGACGGGGAAAGGGAGCTTGTGTATTGTTCTATAAGCTCATCATACAAAACATTTTAAGTCTGGTAAAGTTTCTGTCATATATAATTATTAATATTGTGCCAAAGAGTGGAGTAAATGAATACTTACTAGTATCAGGTCCTGTAGATATAAAAGGTTATGCTCTGTGAGAATATAAATTCTTAAGCAGAAAGGATTACAGTGAGCCTAGAACTCTAGGAGCATAAGCATGCAGGTAAGCGGTACAGTTTTAGCAAAGCCTCCCTTACACTTTTTAAAAATACCACTCCCTCCTTGTTTCTGTGGCTAATGTCAGAAATGCCATTGTTAGCCCCTCTAGTTTTCGTATAAGGATGTTAAAATTGAAACCTATTTGGGGAAAGTAATGTGTTTGGCAAATGTGCAGCATTCCTTATAGGGAGCTAGTTGATAGATATAGAAACTACATGTGGACTTTGGGAAAACATGCAGATTCAAAGCAAATCCAAGCCAGGCATGGTGGTGTGTGCTGTCATCTCAGCACTCTGACAGCTGAAGCAGGAGGTTCGAGCCCCACCTGGTGAGGCAGCAGACTTAGGGAGAGACTGGGTCAGATTAAACATTAGAAAGGGCAGGGATATAGTTTTAAACCCAAAGCTCCTGAATTCAGTCTCTGGTACCAGGATGGAGGGGAGGAAAAAAATCCAGAGAATTAAGAAGGTGCTTACTCAGATCATTGGTGTTAATGCTCTGACTAGATAAATAGCTGGAAAAACAACCAAAGGAAAGCAGAAAAATTTACTGCAGGCTTTTTTTCAGTTAGGTTAACTGAAACTAGGGCTAAACTCAGGAAGATGAAACCAAACATGAGCTGGTGGTGCACGGCCTTCATTTAGAGTGTGCTGGAACCGTTCCAGCCACTCTGCACGAGGGGCTCCTCGGTCACTCCTGTACAGGCACCATATGCCCTTGAGGAGGCTGACCTTGCCTTGCTGTCCTGATTTTTTTCCTGACTCTCCCCCCTTCCCAAGCTCTGTGTCTGTCTCTTAGCACCTCTGTCTGTCCCTCTGTCAGCATGGAGCCATGTCCAGTTAGGGTCCAGTTTATCATTTCTGGATGTACAGCCTAAACCCTCATAATTACTCACAAATATTTCTTGTGGGACAGAAGAGGTCAAGGAAAGATACTAAAAGTTGGGGCATGTAAGCCTGTGCTCCTATCTAGGATTTGTGGAGATTCCTTTTTGGGTTCTTAGCCTTAAACATCTGTATGCTTTCTGTGGTACTTCAGACTTCCTCAGAAAGATGACTTTAATAGGAGACTGGCTGGCCTATCACCACTTCATTTTTCAAGATGCATCACATTATTTTTAGAGCTCTTCAAACAGTGCCTGGCGTGTAGTAAGTGCTATATGTATGTTTGCTAAAGAAAATAAATAAAAACTGTGTGCGTCTGCATGTATGTGTTTTTCTTGCTTTTTAGTTCAGGCTGGCCCTGAACTCATTATACAGCCCAGGCCAGCTTTGAACTCACAGCAGTCTTCCTGCCTCTGCCTCTGAATGCTGGGATTTCAGGCGTGAGCCACCACACCTGGCCCTGTGGTATGTGGTACTGATTGTTGGTGGGCGTGAGTCACCATGCCTGGTATTGTATGTGGTTACCAGGATCAAACTCAGGACCTTGAGCTTGCCAGACAGACACTGGAACGACTCAGCTAAATCTCTGGCCCAGAACTCATTGTTCATACAAGTATGCAGTTGCATCTATAGAATTGTCGAAGAATTTGGTTGTATCATTATAGATGTTACTTTTTCTTAGAGCTTGCCTAGTTTTTAATTCACTTTGATTCTGTACATGTTTGTGAAGTGTGTGTCATCCACAGCACCCTGTGCTAGCTGTACGAATGATGATATTATGATGGTCCGGGGGGGGGGCATGGCATTCTAAGACTGTGTAGTTCCCCAGGGAGGACTGAGGCTGCAGCTGTGGAGAGATCTCTCAGTTCTTCCCAAGGCCAGTGTCTCTCCATTCATGTTTGCAAACTTGTGCTGTTTCTTCCTACGTTTTCTACTATTGCCAGAGCTCCGTAGAGGCTCAGATCTTTGGTAAGATTGTTCCTTTCTATTCTTGAACAGTTAGTTAAACCATTCTATGTATAGGTGCCTTCTTCCCTGGTCTCTTGGATGGTTGTTCTCCAGCAGATATCCTGCTACTTTGTGGCTTCTAACTTTTAGCTTTTCCTAATCGTTCCTGACAATTTGATGTTTTATGCAGTAGACTCTGATTTACTAGTGGAAGTGGAATGGGGAGTTAGGGCCCTTGATAGGCACATCTGGAGGTGCCCATGAGGTGTAGAGGGCTGTGTCAGGGTGCCAGCTATGGCTGTGATTGTAGGGTGTGGTGTTAACAGATGGTTGTGGCTTTGGGTTTCTAGGTCAACAGAACAAAAGCAGATAGTGCAGGAACTGCATAACTTAGGCTTGGATGTAGCTGGAAATAGCACAGGACTTGCAACAGAGGCTTCATTAGGGAAGGAATTTTTAAAGCATCTGGCGCTCCTGCTGGTTCATCAGAGTCAGGGCTAGTGGCTTTTTTATTCTCTTGGCACTTCCCAAATTGTGAGATGCCTGCTACAGCTCCTATCTTCATGTTACTTTGAATAGGAGGAAAGCAATGGCAAGGCCATTTTCTATTGCTGGAAACAGTGGAACTGTGGTAGGGAGGATTTAGATAGACAGGGAAAGATGGAGCACAAAGTCGGTAAAGTAGAGAGGATTTCTCCAAAGCAGTAGCTAGTTCAGTTTACAAGAGAGAAGTGTGTCGTGAAAGCCTGGGCTTTGAGCTAAACCTGGAATCTTTTCCATTCATGACAGTCTACTGTTGTCCTAGTTCTTCAGTCTCTGACTCTCTAAATTTCAGTTTTCCATTGAAAATTGGTGCCCTTAAGAATACCGGCCTTCGGGGAGTTAGCTCAGTGGTTCCGGCGCCTGTCTTGCAAGCGCAAGGGCCCGGGTTCGATTCCCCGGTAACCACATAACAATACTGGGTGTGGAGACCCACACCCAGCAGCAACCAGTACCACATACCACAGTGCCGGGCGTGGTGGCTCATGCCTGTAATCCCAGCACTCGGGAGGCAGAGGCAGGAGGATTGTGATG
>PVIR01045738.1:0-10585 GCA_004026965.1 Petromus typicus
AAAAATGATAAGTTTGAATCATTTCTACTTAAATGGACATACCTTGAGGATATCCTCATAAGTGAAATAAATAGGGCACAGATAGGTACATATCGCATCTTTTCTCTGGTATGAGATTGTAACAAAAAAGTAAGGAAACAAATTTTATGTATATGGGGGGGTGGTAGGGTGGGTAGGGCTATGGGAAAAAATGAGAATTAAGTTGTGTCTTATACTGGTACAAATCCCCATTATGGAGTGTAATCATGATGTGTATATTTAATGTACCAATAAAGATTAAAAAAAAAAAAGAGTAGAAAAGTGAGCCCAGAACCTGGTAAGATCCTTGAATACATTTCCAAAACTCTTTAAGAAGAACTCAGACATACTCAAGAGCCACTACCACTGATTTAGAGGGCGAGGAAATAGTAAAAGACCAGAGTGAAAATGAACACAGTTGCTCTGGGTAATTACCCTCAAGGATCAGGAAGGGTTATTCTTGTATAATCATCTTGCCAACTCTTTTCTGGAATTTAGGATTAAGGTAAACATGAGTAAGTGGGAAAATCACGTGACGTACAAGAGTTCTGAGTGTATTAATTCCATCCTTGTCAGTGTTCCTTAAGTACATTTGGGAAATGATGCCATTTTTCTTCCCTCATCAAATAAAGAAAGGTTTTTCTTAGACAAGGAATTCCATCATTTTTGAACTTTTGCAACTCTGTGCTGTACCTATCATTTTCATATGCTTCTTTAACCAGCAAATGATGTGGTAAAATTGTGGGTAGTGGCAGCCTGAAGAACAGAACCATTTTAATTTCTCCCATCTGGCATATTAGCATTAATAAAAGATGTTTAAAAAAGAGAAACCTTGAAAGGCTTTCACCTCTTGATTTAACAAGATAATAAGGAAAGCTTGCAATCTGCCACTAAATATAACCGATAAGAAGAAGAGTAAAATGTGATGATCACCAAGATCAACCTCTGAGACAATTTTTAAAACCCTGCTGATTAGAATACCATCATGTTAAGACTGGCACTGTAATTGTTGTTATTTTCTAGTACAAATACAATAGGGAAAGTTCCATTTTATGGTGACATAGACTACATAGATTGACAGAACCAAAACTGGCAGCGTTCTTGTACTCTCTTCGTAACCTAGCCATAATGGATCTCCTTGTTAATGGAGTTAGTTGTCTTAATATCACTACTTGTTTAGAGTAAGTGGGAAAAAAAGATGTTGGTTGCACTCATATATTTATCTATTTCACCTAATCTTTTAATCATTACAACATAATCACCCTGACTAACAGCTCATTTTTTCCTATGTATTTTGAATTATTAATGGGATAGGGGAAGATATTACTTACTCTGGCAGTTCTCAATTAAATTTTGGGATCATATGCTTTTTAAATGAAAAATTACCTGAATGGTTGGTTCAAGTTTTTCCATAGCTTTGCTGGCTGGTCTTTTTTAACTACAGTTCAAAAGAATAGCATAGATAAAACTACACTAAAATTGGGACTGGGAATATAGCTCAGCGGTTCCGGCACCTGTCTTGTAAGCACAGGACCCAGGTTCATCCCCGATTAACCACATAACAATACTGGGCGTGGAGACTCACCCCAGCAGCAATCAGTACCACATTCCACAGTGCCAGGCATGGTGGCTCACTCCTGTAATCCCAACACTCGGGAGGCAGAGGCAGGAGGATTGCTGTGATGTGAGTTTGAGGCTGAGCTCAGGGCCAGCCTGAACCACAAGGTGAGACCCTGTCTCAAAAAAACCTTAAAAACAAAAACAAAAAAACACTACACTAAAATTAAGAGCTCACAAGGAATTTAACATAAATGTGATCTCAATCCATTTCTTGGACTTATCTATAACTATGCATCAAAGGAGGTATTTCAAACAATTATCTTACAAGATAAGTTATCTTACAAGATAAGTATAAAGACTCAGACTTAGAATTAAAATTTGCTTTAAAATATTCTATTTCTACTAAAGACAATTTGTAACAGAGTCAATGACATCTTCTAATCCTGATATCTAAAGACACATAGAAAAGCAAGGAATATCCTAGATCCATAAGCCATACTTATATCATTCATTTCCTGAAGGAAAGTCATAGATCTGTTCTGGCTTAGTTTGCTTAGATTTGGTCACTCAAGGTAGAACTGGGTAGCACACATCTTGAAGTTTGGAACTGAATGAGGGATGATGTTGTTCAGATGGCCTGAAAGCAAATTTGAAATACCTATAGGATGCAGAATTTATTTAGAGAATGAATCAATATGCACATAAGTACACAGAAATGATATTTTTTTTAAGTTTTATTTTTATAAGTGTTAGTTTAGATTTGGTACATATTGTTTTCAATCCTCAAGGCCCCTTACTAACACAAGCATGCCAAAAGCACCAGCCATTATATCAAGCGTGTACAAGTCATGTCAGGATCAGCAATATCTATATATCTATATATCTCATTGTTTTTCTTAGCTGAATGCAGCTATGCATATTTTCATACTACAAAGCAAAGCTACAGAGCAAGTTGGGGATCAATAATGAGAATTCCATGCACACAATGAGGTTGATGTGCCCTGGATGAAGAATTATAAACCCATGACAACTGTGGTAGATTTTATTTTTACACAGTTTCTTGTTGTTTTGTTTGTTTGTTGGCACTAAGGATCGAACTCAGGACCTTGTATTTGCAAGGCCAGCACTAAAACCCCTGAACATATACAGTTTCAATTAAAAACATTTACTTTACTAGAATTTTCTTTTAGATTTAAGACCCCAATTACAAAAGTCCTCTACTTGATATTCAACACTAGAAGAATATTAAAGACTGGGTCTTTATTCTTTATTCACATATGGGAAGGAAAGCTGGCAGTTTGTTTGCATTCTATTTGGAAAAATCTACTTTTTCACCAGTCATTTTCAGAATCATTTTCAGTGATCTGAATGTGAGCATATACTTCTTTTTGCTCTTCTAAAAATCTAAGGATTATCTACAGCTGATTTGTACAGATGCATAGAGTGGATCACATATCTGAATAGCAAGAAAGAATGCTCTGTTTAGATTTACAATGCATATTAATCCATTTCCTTTTATTTTTGTTTCAGTTTGTTTTCTTGTTGTTGTTGTTGTTTTTGAGACAGGGTCTCGCTTTGTGGTTCAGGCTGGCCCTGAGCTCAGCCTCAAACTCACATCACAGCAATCCTCCTGCCTCTGCCTCCCAAGTGTTGGGATGACAGGCGTGAGCCACCACGCCCGGCACTGTGGTATGTGGTACTGATTGCTGCTGGGCGTGAATCTCCATGCCCAGTATTGTTATGTGGTTACCGGGGATCGAACCCGGTCCTTGCACTTGCAAGACAGGCGCCGGAACCACTGAGCTAACTCCCCGGCCCTTTCTTTCAGTTTTTCTATTAAAGACTAGTAAATTTGCTAAATAATCATTTTACCACTTTTCTAAAAAGAAAATTTATTATACTACTTTTAATGATAAGAAATAAAAATTGGGTAGAGTATTGGTTAATTTTCTAAAAGTTCAAATAAACATGTGTATCTCTTTCTGTATTTCAATCATTTTCAAAAAATCTAATGCAATAGAAAATTGAAAAAATTGTCCAGGGATTTAGCTCAGTGGTTCCGGCACCTGTCTTGCAAGGACCCGGGTTCAATCACCAGTTAACCATGTACAATACTGGGCATGGAGACTCATGCACAGCAGCAATCAGTACCACATACCACAGTGCCGGGCATGGTACCTCACGCCTGTAATCCCAGCACTCAGGAGGCAGGGGTAGGAGGATTGCTGTGATGTGAGTTTGAAGCTGAGCTCAGGGCCAGCCTGAACTACAATATGAGACCTTGTCTAAAAAAAAAAATAAAAAATTATCACCAACCTTCTATCTTTTGCAAAACAAAAGTATTTCAAAGTCTTTCAACAACAACAACAACCAAAAGATTATTTATAAAAAAGTTCAGTGACTAATTTAAAAGATGATATTGTCCAAAGATCTACCCCCAGAGAGAGATTTTCAGGGAATGTAGATTCCTCCAATGTTGACTTTTCTAAGTACAAACAACTTTAAGTTTTCTGCAGTAGGGATAAATCATAAAGGTAAACTCTGTTTAGCTGAAGCAGAGGACATGTATTTTGAATATAATACAAAGATGACTTTGGTTTTACAGAGAATTAGCCTGATGAATTCTTTGTCTCCACTTGTATTTCTCCAGCCATCGTGTGGCTGAATCATCAACAGGCCATCACCACTCCTAAGAAAAACACATTCCGTGCTAATTCCACACTAGTAGTATCAGCTTTATATATGGAAAATGATATAACTAACTCTATGCACATCCCAATCAACAAAACATTAATCCTATAAAGATAGGAAACTAATGCAAGTCCTCTTGAAGTAGAAAGCATAAGTAGAAGGAAAAATTAATGTGAGCCAGGTCTTGGTTTTTTAAAGACCAAAAGAAAAGGAAATCCAATAGTCTTGGAAAAGTGGCTAAATCTCAAATGAAAGTAAAAATAAAAAGTACAATGTAAGCTTGGAAGGTATTTTAGTACCACAATCAGAGTAACAAGTTTGTAGGCTACACAAAAAAGACACAAGACTAAACATGAAAGAGTCCTCAATGTCCAAAGCTCAAACAAACTGAGCAATAAAACAGAGTACTGGGTAGCAGTACAGAAACAAACTAACTATACCCTTCCTTATATTGTTGTAAATAAATTATTAAATAAATTTTACAAAAGAGAAGAACAGACAAATCCTCAGAGAAGAATTCCAAATAATGTATGTAGAGCCTTTAACCCAATGAATGAAATATAATACATTTCTTCTTAATTATGGACTGAAGCTAGTGACTCGTTTCTAATGAATAAAATATGGAATTGGGAAAAATAGTAACATCGGAGTGGAGAAACCAAGAAAACACTACCTAATAAGGAATGAAGATGAACATGGATGAGGTCACACAAGGATACTGTATGAGCAGAAGGACGCTTCACAGTTATAAGTTCCTTTATAAGCACATAACTATGGTTTAATAATGAGCGAAGTACTAGATAATCCAGATCGGGGCTACTGGTAGGATTCCTAACCAGTACTACTTAACACTCTAAAGGTCATGAAGGTTTAAGAAAGGCTGAGAAACTATCCCAGGTCAGAGGAAAAAAGACTACATGGCAATTAGATACAGAGGGTTCGTTTGTACTGTATCCTGTGCCATTAAGAAAAATCGGTGCAGTATGAGTAATTCCAGTGGGATGTTAGTAGTAATAGACAAATATTGCTGTATTCACTTTGACAAACGTACTATCATAACAGAAGAAAAGTTCTTGGTGAATATACAGGAAGTTTCTCCAACTTTTTTATAAATCTAAAATTTTCTAAAAATTAAAATTAATTTAAAAGTAATGTTCATAACAGAAAATTCATAAATATGTCATATATATACAAATACAGGATGTATTTAGAATATAAAATATATAGAAATATAGACTATATATAGAAATATATGTGTATATATATATATGATCAGTTTTTTTAAAGAGTCAACTATTTTCAATCAATGAAGAAAGGAAAGTTATTTTCTAAGCGATGCTGGGGAAAATGGAAAACCATTTGCAAAAGTTAATGTATAGATAAGATTAGGGCCAAAATTCTGAACTTATACTATGCATAAAATTACAACTAATCCAAGACCTAATTGTAAGCATTAAATATATGAAACTTTCAGAGGATGTGAGGGGAACACTTCACGACATTGGATTTGGCAGTAATTTCTTATCTATTAGAACAAAGGCATGGGTGACAAAAATAGATAAACTGAATTCTAGATTAAAGAAATTGGTGCAATGAGAGATATTACGATGATGCTGAGAAGACAGTCCATGGAATGGAAACTATCACACACACAAAACATGTGTACTTAGAAAATTAAACAATTCCTACAATAACAGCAAACCATTTTAAGATGGAAAAATAAAATGAAGAGATCATTCTGCAAAAAAGATTTTCAAATGGTTACTACATGTAAGAAAATATGTTCAACATCTTTATTAGAGAAAGAAAAGTAGAAACTATATTAAGATACAACTGTACACTCATTAGAGTGGTCACTATAAAAAATAAATAGTAAGGCCAGGGATTTACCTCAGTGGTTCTGGTGCCTGTCTTGCAAGTGAAAGGACCCAGGTTCGATCCCCCAGTAACCACATACAATATTGGGCATGGAGACTCTCAGCCAGCAGCAATCAGTACCAGCAATCAATACCACAGTGCCAGTTGTGGTGGCTCACGCCTGTAATCCCAGCACTCGGGAGGCAGAAGCAGGAGGATTGCTATGATGTGAGTTTGAGGCTGAACTCAGGGCCAGCCTGAACTACAAAGGGAGACCCTGTCTCAAAAATAAAATAAAATAATATAAAATTAATAGTATATCTGAGATATTGAGATGCTGTAACCCCTGCATATTTTTAACAGAAATATAAAATAGTGTACCCTTTGTGGAAAATAATTTGGGAATTCCTAAGCACACGAAACACAAAATAATGAGACTATCTATCAGCTCTCCTTCTCAGTAAATACAAAGGCAGTGAAAACAGGGACTCAGATATTTACATCCTCATGATCACAGCACTGTTATTTACAACAGTTAATAAGTCAAAGAGATCCACGTGTCTACTAATTGATGAGTGGAGAAACAAAATATGATCTACACTACTATTACATATTATTTCATCTTAAAATGAAGGTCTAAAACGTGTTAAAGTGTGAGAGAACCTTAAAAATTTTATGCTAAATGAGCCATGATATTGTATCGTTTCATTTCTAAGAAGAGTCACATTTATAAGACAGAGAGTGGAATGATAATTGCCAGGGAGAGGGGGATGGAGAGCTAATTGTCCTATGAACATAGAGTTTCATTTAGAGAAGAACGAGTTCTAGAGAGGCATATCCTTGATGCTGGTGTGATATATGAATGTAATTAATACCATAGAGAATGCGCTTAATACCATAGACATATGCATTCAAAAATAGTTAAGATAGCAAAAGTTAGGATATATACATTAACCCAAATATTTTTTTATTTTCATAACATGCTCATTTTTTATTTTTCTTATATGTGTTTATATATTTATATTCAATCAACATGACTATATATTAGATTGTTTGATGTAAGTATATTATTTCAATGTTTCCACAGCTAGGTATTAGGTTACAGAATATAATAGATAGAGATTAGAACTGGATTAGAAAATCAATAATTATTGAGAAATCAAAAGTGTCAAAGCCAAGTGAAAATAAATTGGTGGAACATACGTGAAATATAGTCAATGATACTTTAAGCTTGTTAGGTTACTCAATTTAAAAGAACTCTCAGGAGTTTAATAATGGCCACCATATAATGAACTTCTTTTTAAAACAATAGGCTAATACACATTAGTTTTCTTGATACCAGTCAAAATTAGAAAAATCAAATATATAGAAACAAAGTACATTTTCATGTCAGTAAAAATACACAAACATGTCATCTTTGTTGACGTGTGCTTGAAATAAAAGTGAAAGTAACAAACCTATTTGAAAAAGGATACAATAGTATCTTTTATACAATAGTATCCTTTATACAATAGTATCCTTTATACAATAGTATACTTTTTACTTTTTCTTAGTTCTGAGAATGTTTCCTTGTTTTCTAGATATAATTTTCCTCAATCAACTAATAAAAGCAAGAAAGTTTTTGTCTGTCAGATTTGTCATAAGTATATCTTTAAAACAGTACATTTAAAGAAACTCATCCACAAACTCATTAAGGACCTCATTTAGTATGTGTTTTATATTAGTCAGTACTTTGTCCCTGTGAAAAAATACGCGAGGAAAACAAAAAACTAGAAGGCCTAACCTAGGTTATGGTGTTAGAGTTTCGAGATGAGCTGACGCATCGTTTTTAGGACTAGAGCTCAGACAGATAAAACATGGTGGAAGGGCGTGGCCGAAGGGAAAATCTGTCCACCTCCTGGGAGGCGCGAAGTAAAATGAGCCAGAGGTGTTCTAGACAACTCCCTCCTTCTGCTACTGTTTTTCTTTCTTCTGGATCTTCGTCTGCTTATTGGACTGTGCCACCCACATTCAGGCTGGTTCTCCCACATCAGTGTGCGGTCTTGCATGTGAATCACCTCTGGACACATCTTCACAGGTGCACCTGGAAGTGTGCTTGTTAATTTTCCCGACATCCCTCAATTCAATCAAGGTTTGCTCTTCATTTTTCTAATAAATATTTTTGCTTCTAGTTTTATTTTGCCTTGTAATTAAGTCTTTGCTTTCCTACTTTGACTCCTTTTTTTTCTCTTTTCCAACTTGTAAGGCCATCTCTTTGGTGTTTATCAAAATTTCTTTCGAGGTATTATTTTTTATACAATTACAAATCCTGCATGTCAGTGAAAGCATATAGTCAATTCTTGGCAAGCACAAGGTGAAAGAATGAAAAGAGGTGAATGCAATAATGTTCTCTCAGAAAGTAGAATGTAGTTCACTCTTCTGGGTTATAGAAACTTCAAATGTAACCAATTTACTATTTTCAAAGCATTTATAACTGTTAAGTTTCAAAGTTCAATTGAAAGCGCCATGTTTATACAAAAATCTGCTCGCACTTGTTTGCTGAATGCATCAAATTGTAAGTAACTTGTTTTTAAACCCCTTAAAGGCAATTACAATGCTTGAAATACAGTGTCTGCAATTAATTACCAAGTTATCGATTAATCCTAAAAGCATTATGCATTCAACATTCTTTAAGTTTTACAGAAGTCTAGCAGAGGACAAATGAGAAGCCTACATCTGGTTAATTCTCTGAGTTATAAATTTACAATTAAAATTTGACCAAGCTTGAGATACTTAAGAGCTTAATTGACTGTGTAATTCTGAAACATGCTCCAAGGATTCTATTATAGAAAATGCCTGGTCCTAGGTACATACCTAAATAATGACAAATGCTGCACATCAAATTCTACTTGTATTAAAATATTGAGGGTTTTTTTGGAGAAGGATTACCCAGACTCAGAGGCAAAATCTCTTAAAACATAACATGCATTTTTAAAAACACATGTGAAAAAAGAAGCCTTAACGTGAGCCAACGGACTGCTGGTTTCTACAGTGCTGCTTGCTATACTCTGTTGTTCTGCTTGCTTCTGGGAGGGGCAGGCTAGGTAGTGGAGTGAAGGTTCTGGAAAGCCCAGCAAACATGCATGGCTCCCAGCGGCCATAAACTGGGACCAACACTGTGTTTTTACCATTATCTATAGGAAATAGCATAAACATATTCCTTTTAGTTCATGGTGTCACATATTTATAGGATATAAAGGTTCTCCTAATTTAGGGAACAAACAGGACTTTCAAAGTATCAAATGAAAAGAATAAAGAATAAAATCATTATAACTTGTAGTCTTCTGTTTATTCTTTGGGCCCCATGAGCCAAAATAATAATTATTTTTCTTTTTAATGAAAGTGGCTATAATGTGCTATTTAGTAGATTTATCAGTTGTATAATTACAGAATTCTAGAGCTGAGTGTCCATGTGGAATTTCAAAGCTCATCTTCTAAAGAACTCAATTTCTGTTTCAGATTCATGTAGGAGAGAATTCAGTCTGATCTGGTTATTAAAAAGCACTGCAAAATGCTAGATCATTTGGCCTCTGACTTGACATCTTCCATTTTTTCATCATCTTCAAACATTCCAACACATTGTTTTTCTTTAAAATGAAACAACTCTTATTGCTGTAAGAGAATTTTTTCAGTCTGACTTCTTGTGCAGTGTTACTTCTCATACAAATCTTGTAACTCCAGCTATGCGTTAGCTTTGCATTTTCTTCTCCTCTCATTTTTAAAATTTTTAATTAAGTTTATTGGGACAATTGAGATATATAAATAATGACCACAATCATCCTATGGAATTTGTATCTGTGCATAATTTATCTGAACTCTCAATCTGTTTTTACAGAGGATCTTGTCATCCTCAAACAAACTTTGTTTCTAAAACCACCGAGCTCTGTCATGAGTTTTCCATGAACTCATCTCCGCCAATTACCTTCGTGATAAAAGTAAATAAAAGCAAAAGGCAAAAATCTATACCACTGTTTTCATTGGTTTTTACAAGAGGATAATTAAGCAGTAGAAATCACTTTGGGACAGCATTTGTTCAAAACTATAATCATCTGTTCTTTGTATGTAAGTCTTTTCTGCTCTTTAGTAAAAACAAAAACACGATTCCTGCCTTTAAAGATAATTGAACCACAAATCATTCATTAATTTCTATTATAATCTTCTAAATCATTCTCAATTTCAGTAAATTCAATGAACTATGAAAAGTTATTTATGAAGCATATTTCATTTACTACTTTCATCCACACTATTTTAATTCATTAAGCTCATCTTTACTTTTCTTCCTCACCAGAGCCTTCACTTGTTACTCCTTTGTCCTCTCAGATAGTCCCTAAAATCTCCAAGCCCTTCTCCACTTCTACAAGGATCTGCTTATTATCTATCAAGTACACACACACACACACACACACACACACACACACAC
>PVIR01045739.1:0-10580 GCA_004026965.1 Petromus typicus
AAAAAAAAAAAAAAAAGTCTACGAAAAGCACAAGGACCCAGGTTCGATCCCCAGTTACCACATACAACAATGCTGGGCATAGTGACTCATGCCCATCAGCAATCAGCACCACATACCACAATGCCACAATGCCAGGCATGGCTGCTCATGCCTGTAATCCCAGAACTTAGGAGGCAGAGGTAGGAAGACTGCTGTGAGTTTGAGGCTTGCCTGGGCTACAGAGTGAGCTCAGGGACAGCCTGAGCTACAAAGTGAGACCCTGTCTCAAAAAAAATAGTACTGGGCCGGGGAATTAACTCAGTGGTTCCAGCGCCTGTCTTGCAAGCGCAAGGACCCGGGTTCGATTCCCAGGTAACCACATACAATACTGGGTGTGGAGATTCACACCCAGCAACAAGCACTACCAGATACCACAGTGCCGGGCGTGGAGGCTCATGCCTGTAATCCCAGCACTCGGGAGGCAGAGGCAGGATTGCTGTGATGTGAGTGGGAGGCTGAGCTCGGAGCCAGCCTGAACTACAAAGTGAGCCCCTGTCTCAAAAAACCTAGGGGAAAAAAAAAGTACTACTGAATAAAAAAAACAGCAATTTTATTTACTTGTCATATTGTTAAAGAAAGTATTGCAATGTCCTTTTCTCCAAAATGTTTGGTTCAGTTTAATACCACAGCTCAGATTCAAGTTTCCAAATTATATGCTCCAAAATATTTCTTGGCATTTACTAGTGGGAACTTTTGTTTCGCTTTGTAGTTCAGGCTGGCCCTGAGCTCAGCCTCAAACTCACATCACAGCAATCTTCCTGCCTCTGCCTCCCAAGTGCTGGGATTACAGGCGTGAGCCACCACGCCCGGCACTATGCTATGTGGTACTGATAGTGCTGGGCGTGAGTCTCCACGCCAAGTATTGTATGTGGTTAACTAGGGATCGAACCCAGGTCCTTGCACTTGCAAAACAGGCGCCTGGACCACTGAGCTAAATCCCCGGCCCTACTAGTGGGAACTTTAAAGTATATACATTATAGGTATTCATAGGTCAAATAAGAAATAGCTTCTAAACTAGCCCACAAAAGCCTACATAATTCACATTGTAGTCATTCTGTGGAAAAATATATGACTGATTTTTCAAGAAGTCTATCCACTGCCTATTTTTTTTAAAAAAAGACTTAAAACTGGGGATTTAGCTCAGTGGTTCCAGCATCTGCCTGGCAAGTTCAAGGTCCAAATTCAATCCCAAGTAACCACATACCACAATGCCAGGCATGGTGGCTCACGCCTGTAATCCCAGCACTTGGGAGCACAGGCAGGAAAGTTCAAGGTTAGCCTGGGCTACAAAGTGAGTTCAGGGCCAGCCTGAACTACAAAGCGAGACCTTGTTTCAGAAAAAAAAAAAAAAAAAAGACTTGAAGCAGCTATGAAAATAATGATCCATTTGAAAACTGAAAATGAAGCATAAGAAAAAAAGCAATATTTAAAATTTATATTAAGGGGTGGAATTTTCAATCTTGTTTGATTAAAAGAGACTGAAGAGGATAATACAACCTCAAAATTTTCAGTTGGCACTGGATAGCTAACATTATGCTGTTTTCATTTCCAAACCTGCAGCTTCCCTGTCCCATCGCTGTTTTTACACAAACCCACCCTGTAACCAGCAAAAAAGGGGAAACACAAAGGTCCTTGTGGATAGAAAGAGGGAAGTGAAAAGCCTTCAGGGGAGGGCAAGAGAGTTCAGAAGTCCAGAGGAAAGAAATGGCATCTGATTTGCACAAACAGAATGGTCTCTGGGAAGAATACAAGAAACAACGGTGTAGCAGTTTCTCATGATGTCCATTGGAGGGTATCAGGAGTTAAGTTCAGGTCTACCTGCTGTCAGACTTTGACAAAGTAGGTAAAAGACAGGGGAAATAATCTATCACTAGTCCCTGAAATTGCATGTAGAAGACTTATAAATGCCTTTTTCTAGGATTAATCAGAAATTCCTGTTTATCAAAGTATATAATTATAAAGGAGTCATCTAGAAATTGCATACTGTATTTAAAATAAGATATTTTTTTCCCAAATGGCTTGACAAATTAGGAATACTGTGGTAACAGTGCCTTAGATTCATATAGTAATTCCTGCCAAAACCACTAAAATCATGTTCACTTTTATCTTTGCTTAATGTTTATGGACCCAGTACTACCTTAGAAAACTCAAAAGATAAAATACAAATGATAAAAGGCAGAAACATGCAATCTTTCTATAAACTTCCTTTATGGATTTTCAATCTAGTGGGGAGACTTTGGTACAAGAAGTAACTTGCACTTTAAACAATGTGTGATGTGGAAGTTCAAAAATAAAAAGAAGATAGTTATTACAAGAGGCTAGTGTGGCAAGGGCCTCCCAAGAACTTTGAAAGAGGTACAGGACTTTGCCCAGCACAGTGGCATAATCCTTCAACTCCACCACTCTGTGAAGATGACCTAGGAGGATTAAAAGTTCAAACTCAGTTTTGGCAACTGGACTTAGTGAAACTGTGCCTCAAGATGAAAAACAAAAAGGGGCTGGTAATGTAAATCCCCACTGCAAATTCCCTGGGTTCAATCTCTAGAAGTGAAAAAATAAAAAATAAAAATAAAAAGAGGTGTAAGACTTTAGCTTATATAATGAAAATCCAAGACCCATCTTATATGGGGAAATATCCTGAACCAGTATCAGAGAAATGTGTATAGAAATGATAGATGAGGGCAGAGATAGCATTACACAATATATACTTGAGATATCACACTGTATCTCATAATGGGTACAATTAGTAAGTGCTGGTTAAAAAGAATAAATTTTAAAAGAGAAGGAAATGTATACACGTGATATAAACCAGAAGACTGGGAACGGAGAGAGAAAAGTCAAGAGTATCTATGGAGGTCTTTGCCTCTGATTAAGAAATTCGAAGTCTGGGACGGGGACTTAGCTCAGTGGTTCCAGTGTCTTCCTGGCAAACGCAAGGTCCCAGTACCACATATCACAATGCCAGGCCTGATAGCTCTTGTCTGTAATCCCTGCATTCAGGAGGCAGAGGTAGAATTGCTGTGAGTTTGAGGCTAACCTGGGCTACATAATGAATTCAGGGCTAGTCTGAACTACAAAGTAAGACCTTGTCTCAAAAAAGCTAAAAATAAAAAAATCTGATGTCTAGCTAAAATATAAAATCTACATGTCACAACTTCATAAAATAGGCAATTAATAATAAAAGTTTGTCTTTTAAAAAGCTTTAAAGTTTGATTTAATATTCACTCAACAAGTATTTACTGAGAAGCTGCTATGTGGTCCTGCATAGGTCCTGTAAACCAGGGTTATTCCTCCTGCTTTGAGGCTTTTCTGTGTAAAAGGGAGACATAAGTAGAACTGGAGGTTCTTACAGGATATCAATAATGAAAAGGCTTACTCTAATTTGTTAAGTCAACAAAATATAAATACTTCCTAGAGGATCACAATACCATTCTCTGTGGATATAAATGTGAACTGACGACTAATGAATGAACCAGGAAAAACAGGAGAGAGAAGTCTCAAGGGCAGGGAAGTGACACAAGGACTCAGAGTTCAGAGTGAGGTAAGGTGTGGAAGGGGGCAGTGGAGCAGAGGGACGAAGAGCGAGAAAGGAAGAGGAGCAAAGAAGGAGGATGAGGTAAAGCTGGAGAGCAGTCAGGAGCCTGCACAGAGTCTCCCTGTCCTCACTACAATATGTAGACTTCAGGGAAGGGCTGTCATAGGGCCAGAAAGACAGGAAGACAGAAAGACCTGTAGTGACGTTCACACAGAAATCTGGTAGTCTACAGTGAGGTGGAGATGCTATCAGAAGCAAAGTATGCAGGTACAGATTTCCCAGTTATGGGAAAAGAGCTGAGATGCAGGACCTCCCATTTCCCAAGAGAGACAGTTCAACACAGAAAAGGAAAGGTGTGTGTGCTCGTTAGGAAGGAAGGACGCATTTCTTACCTCCACACCGCTGCCCTGAGGAAAAACAGTAAGGTACAATTTGGGAATTTCAGCAGTTATTTTTAAAAACCAAATAAAAAGTAGTCACCTAAAAATATGGTTTATAAATTAATAATGTTAGATAAAGTAATGGATAAATGGGGTATTTTAAATCAATAAAATCTAACTCTTAATTTTAAACCTGTTTTAATTGTAATTTTTTCTTAAAAAGAAAAAAACCCAATAATCTGTAGTAGAAGCCTAGGAAATAGTTAAGCATTACAGTTTATAATTTACTGAACTGATTGCAATAGCTGACTATGTTATCTTGTTTCTGTCATACTAACTGGGTCCTGGAGCTTTGGTGAAGAGGGAGAAGATTCATTTTCAGGAGAGCAGGGTTTTGAGGCAGTTGGAGATTCCTACAAAAAATAAGTAATGAGAAAAGTTACTCTATTTCATATCATTCTATTTCTCCCTGTACTCACAGTGGAAGAGCTGAATTAGGTCATCAGAGAAAACTATTTTCCTTGTATTCAGTTCCAAAATTAGTATGTTACCGGTTTGAAAACTACTGGGGTTATAAAAAGTTTATGAGACATGGCATCTTTTGCAGTGATTAGTTAAATTTTAAGAATGCACACAAAATTACTCAAAATAAATTATGCATGTTGGCTTAAAGTCATGATGTTGTATCAGTCTGAATTAACCATATTTCAAATAAGTACAGTCTAAACTCTCCTAGAAAAATATATAAACAAGGAACTACTATGCTACTTCCCAAAGGAAATTTGATTTTGGTCAAAAGCTATGTACAGCTATACACAGCTTTTTACAGCTATTTTAGTCAATAGCTATACTCTCTTAATATTTACAGTAATTTATAGCTAACTTTTCAGTGATTAGTAAAGATTAAAATATGAAAGGAAGAAATCTATGATTAAAAGATTAATAACTCCTAAGGAAGAAAATGTTTTAATATTTAGGCCTACAGAATCCTAAGAGCAAACTAGTAGGATTTTATAATCAGTCTGCTTTGTCAAATTTTAAAATACAGGACTACTCATGGAGAATGAGACTGAGAAACATTTTTTGCTACCAACAGCCTTGCTCTATTTATATTTTTTTCCTGTACCAAGATGTTTTGAATACTTTCAGAAAGAAAATTTTTAAAAAATATATGTCAATATCCATTATTAATTTTCCTATCACTAACTAATATGTTTGAACAATCTTTTCCCTATTTATATCATTCAAGTTTTCTATGTTTATGTAATTGGAAAAGGTATTAAAAATAAATCAGGAAACTTGTTTTAAGTAACATTATAAAAACTATTAACTCAGTATTGTTCCCTTTGGAAAATGTCAGCAGGTTAAGAGCCTATACATAATTTGTAAATATAGAAATGAGGCATCTGAAGGTTTACAGGGAAACAAACTCTTAAGGGCACACTCTTACAAATCAAAGGAAACCCCATTAATGAAGAAAAAATAAAATCTATCAAAAATGTCTTTCCAAAAAGTAATTAAATTTATTCTCCAAATCTCAGTGTACCCTCACTTAGGATTTTTCTAACAACTTCAGATCAGTTTTTTGCCTTCTAAAAAAGGGTATATTATTTAAAAAGTCTGACAAAGAGGAAGGATTTGGTTATCCACAAACTAAAAAATAACTTAACTGAATTTAAAAAGATAATTATTTTTCATAACACTGTTAGTTTTATAGAAATAGAAGACATATGAAATAATCTATGCATAATAATTATCATTAGTATAAATGAACAATTTTACATTTATAAATGTATATCTACATATAAATAACATATCTACAAATGAGTTTTAGTAAAAACCATACATATGCTGAAACAAAGAGATTCATTCACAAACATCTACAGCCTCCAAGGTTATCTACAGGCTTAATTTGGATACACGTCATAACAACTCTTTTTATACAGTACTAGGTTTCTTTGGTTACATTTCATCTTACATACACTTCATCTCTAATATATTGTACTGTTCTGATTAAGTTTTTTTCATATCCTCCAAACTGCCCTATTTTTTAAAAATATATACACATGCAATCAAAAATTTACAGTGAATATTTAAGTTTTTAAAAAATTTTTACAGTAAAAGACATATTGCCATTAATCTTTCTGAAAAATAATCCTCCTTGCTTCTAATACACTTATTCCATTGTTCCACTTTGTGAAGAACCAGTACTGGAAGTCCTCTTTCCTGAGCATCCTTATGAGGTAGGATGAAAAGTACAGGAAATGCTGATGCTAAGTGTTATTCAACAGAAAGGCAAGCTGTAAGATCTCACCCATCCAATCCACCACAGCGGGCACCACAAGACCTCTCACTCTTCCCAAAGGCAAAATGACCACAAGAGGTAAATATTTTTAATCAGTTAAGGACATCAAGCCATCCATGACAGTGCAACAAAGACAGGAAAGAGAACTTCACAACTAGTTTAAGAGGTAGCAAGAACAACAGAGTGTGTCCAAAATGAGGAGGAGTATTTTGATAGGGATTAATGGCAATGCATCTTTTACTATAATTTTTAAACATTTATTTTTTATTGTGCCTCAGGACTAACAGAAAAGTATAATTTATGAAGCAATTAGCTTTGAATCTATTTACAAAGAAAAAAGACAGGGCATTTGTATTAAAAATAAGTAATCTCAGGTCTTAAAGCAATCATATTCTTGCAACTCTGAGACAATGATATCAGACAGGAAATATAGCAAGACTTCAAGTTACTTAAAGTAAACTTTGAAGATGAACTGCAGGAGAAATTTAAAGTAAGAAAGTTTAAATATGTATCATCAACTTACCATCTTCTATTTGTTCATATACAAGAGGGAATGGAGGTAATTTAACAATGGCTTTTGCCCTGGAGTATTATACATGGTATTTAAAAGATTCGATGACTTTTTCTATTAAAAAGTCTCCAGGAATTTTACCTGCCTAGGCTAATCTTGATGCTATTCTCAAAACTATCTTCAATAGCACAGACTCCAGAATGTTATACCTTCAATGTGCCCCTACGTTCAGTTGCATAACATCCTTATAAAATAAAAGCTATGAACCAGTCTGCTTCCATTGTTAATCTTTAAGTCCATTTTGCACACTTGTATCAACTACTTTTACAGTTCTACAGAAGTCCACTATTAACATATAAGGGTTAATTATATAGGCAGAGGTATCAAAATATACTTTTGACTGATCAATTGGAATCAACTGCTTATAAAGAAATTACGATTGAAAGTAACCAAATCTAGACAAATCTAACTTGAGTCCATTTTATTTTCATTAACACACCTAAACAATACAGCAAAAGTGGGGGGGACTGTTAAATTTTGCTAACACAGAAGCTGTATAGTCAAAAAAGAAAGGAAAATGAGTCAGTTCATAATGAGAAATATCTTTTGTAAAAATGACAGGCCTAGTGCACATACTCATAATCCCAGCACACGGAAAGACGAGGCAGGAGGATCACTGAGTTCAAGGCCAGCCTGGGATGTATAGCAAAACCCAGCCTCAAAAAAGCTAACGTATGTAAATTTATTTAGCTTTGGGATGTTACTACCACTTCTGCATTTTAAAACTGGTATGTCTGACTCGTGCAAGTGAGTACTAAGTACCTCATTCTTCAAATGAAGCCACATTATAAAGATGTAATTTCTAAGGAAGATTTTGAAACATCTCTTCAATGTTTGCATCAAAATGTATCTCAATTCATCTTCCCTGAGATGAATTGAACTGCCTCCACTCTAAAGCCTACTAAGGGCTGAAGACATACAAGGACAACAGAAGTGTGACTTTAGAGTGTCACTCATCAAGTTCTAGTAGGTCAAGCATGTATATCACTAAGCTATAGCTAAGTCATTCCACTGTCCAAGCACTAAAAAAAAATCCAAGGCCAAAACCTATTCCACAGGTTAAACATTAGCCACTAAGGTATGTAATTTAGTTAAGAAAAAAAAGGCATGGGTACATTTCAATATATGCAAATCAAAAGCTTAAACTGGTTCAAAAGAAATCAAAGGTTTCAGTAAAGAATCATTTAACAACAGATCATTATATAGAATGAGATGTTAGAACAAATGGTAACAATTTATTATGAGAAAAAAACTTGTCAAAATTCTTCAAAGATTTTCCCTAAAGTCTTACCTTGTCGTTGGTGTCCAATACGATGGTGCTGTGTCTCCACTTTGTTAATACTATTGGTTCCTGCAGCCGCCTATCCAGGCTCCTACTTTTAATTATTTCCCTTTGTTGCTGGGATGAAGCATTATACTAAAGAAAACAAAATATACTTCACTAAATAATAGAAACACAAGTGGAATCTAAATATGCTGGCTCCAAAAGACACATGAGAATTAGGCTCAGCTCATCCTATGACACCACCCTGAATTTTCTACCTCAGTCATCTCACTCAGTCTTGCAACTGAAAAGACCACAGATTCTTGCAATGAAAAGACCTGTGAGCATTCTATAAAATATTTAATCTCAAGTCTGAGCTTCAACTGCAAAATATATATATGAGAAACATCTTATTCACAAAGTTGCTCTAAAAAGTAAAGTATGAAAAGTATCAAATATTCCTGACAGTAGATTCTCAAAAAACATTACTTATCATAATTTATAAAAGCAGATCACTGGACAATATCAAATCTACATGATTTTTAACTTTGGGTCTACATTTTTAAACTAATGCTTATATATAAAGAAATGTTCTTATTTTTTTTTTTTAAAGGTTTTTTGAGACAGGGTCTCGCTTTTGTGGTTCAGGCTGGCCCTGAGCTCAGCCTCAAACTCACATCACAATCCTCCTGCCTCTGCCTCCTGAGTGCTGGGATTACAGGCGTGAGCCGCCACACCCGGCACTGTGGTATGTGGTACTGGTTGCTGCTGGGTGTGGGTCTCCACATCCAGTATTGTTATGTGGTTACCAGGGAATCGAACCCGGGCCCTGGCGCTTGCAAGACAGGCGCCGGAACCACTGAGCTAACTCCCCGGCCCCGAAATGTTCTTATATTTAAGGGTCGAGGATTTTAAGTTTTCTCTTTGCTTTCACCTTAAGGCCTTACATCCTATTATTTGTTTTTCTCAGGCGGTGCTAGTTCTAAAGGCCAATTCTGAATATATCTGCTGTGTACAAAGGATAGGTAATCACTGCCAAAAGAAAACTACATATAAAGTTAAGAACATGTTATTAGTAAGGTATTAAATCCTGTAAGATTTTGAAATGCCAAGCAGATAAAAGAAAACATCTGAGAAATTTAAATCTTTTAGAATAACACTATCCTACACAGGCAATTTCAATAAATTATAAGAAAACAACAAAAAATTAATCTATTTTTTAATAGATATATTCTTCCAAAAATCAAACGATATCTATTATCAACCTCCCTAGCTCATAACTACTCTCTCAAATCTTAGTTTTTAAAATTGATTGTGCTTTCAATGTATTTTAATATATTTTCAATATATTTTAAGGTTGTTCTATTGTTTTTTTAAAAAAATCTTCCAGTATCTTTCTCTCCACACTGGCACTCTATACTCTCCAAAATGAATCCACCTAGGCCTCCCCAACTGCTTTCCAAAGTTGTTACTCTGATCTCTGCAATTTACCAAAGCCAGGCAATCACACGTGGGTACTTGTAACTCACTGTTATTTGATAAACAGTCTTAAGATTATTACAAAAGTTCACAAATTAACCATTTCTAAACTAAACAGTGATGACACTTAAAAGCCACCAAAGTTCTATGCCAGACATCTCTGAGTGTAAAGAGTGTATGAGCTTCAGTGGAAGTCTACATAAATTTTAAGCCTCTGATACTCTAAAATTTAGAAATGATTTCTACGTGCAACAAGAATAATATAAAACTGGATAATAATCACAATTTTAAATGTACTCAAAAGCAACAGCATAATCATACATTTAAACAAATAAAATGTTAGACATAAAAATCTAACATACAAGACAATATACACATAATTAAAGAAAAAGAAAAGCCTCACAGTTAAAACATAACCATAGACCCAAGTTTAAGGATAACCAAAATTAACATTTAAAAAAATTTGTTTTAAGAACTTTAAATTTTTGTCATCAATTATTTTAAGTATATACACAAGCCTATAATAAAAACTTGCCATCAAGCTTTGTCATATTAACCTAAGACATTTGCTTCAAGTATGTTTCTCCTAACGAATATTATGCATACATTAGATGCCACCTGAACATAAATTCCAGGTCCCACTTTCCTCTCCCTGCCTCCCCGCTGTACCACATGAGTTCAGTGTTCATCATTCACATGCATTTTACATGCTGACACACTTAGTATTAATACATATTATAGGTTTAAAAATGAAATCATACCATTGTACCATTTTTCAACATGCTTTTTTATTCAATACATTCCTATTTTTTAAGTCTCATTTGTTTTGACCTTTATGCATTTTTCAAATTGATTTTGTTATATTTTATACACACATTATCGCATTCAACATTAAGAATTTGTACCTGTACATGACACATCTTGATTCTCACTTTTTCCCAATCTTCTGCCCTTCCTACAACCCCCATTCCCTATTTTTTTTCAATATTTATTTGCTTTTTTTTTTT
>PVIR01045740.1:0-10580 GCA_004026965.1 Petromus typicus
CTTCGGCTGTCACGTTAAGCCCGGCCTTCGCGGGCTCTGATCAGTGCGCAGCCGCGGCCTCCACCCAGGCTGGGGCTGCGCTGGAGATGAAGGACAGACGGAGGGCCGTGATGACTGATGCTCTCAGCAGTGTGCTGACACCGACGCCCCAGAAAACCGAGTAGGAAACCATCTGAAGGCAGCCGACAGGTCCTCGGGGAGATCCTGGCCGGCGTGGACCAGGGCTCCCTGCGGAGAACAGAACTGAGACGTGGTGTTGCACACGGTGCTGCGTGTGAGACCTAGACGGTCTGTGAACTCTGTGTCAGAGCGCTTCGGTGCACCCCAGGGGCTCCCTCCAGCTCAGGCTGAGGAGGGGGCTTCTGAGCCGAGGGTCATGGAAGTACTAACCAAGTAGGCTGCCCTCCCGCATCTCTTTCTCCACACTCTCCAGCTCGCTTTGACTGGCAGCTGTGTGGAGTCGCTATTGCGAGCACATCCTCCCAGGTATTTGGACGTTGACTATGAAACCCTACAGATCAAGTGCTGAGGACGCAGAGCCCTAGGGAGTTAGTGATGTCCTGGGTACAGGGAGGCCTCTGATGGGACCCCGTGCCAGGTTAGACACTTCCTTTCACCAACAGGTGTGAATGATGCAGACACTTCCTTCACTCAAATGGCAAACTGGGGTAGGCTTGCTAAATAGGGTGCAGTTTCGCTGGAGAATGCTGAAGCGCGCTACAAGTTTTGAGTCGCAGCCACTGAAGCAGATATGCAGGAAGCAATGGTGAGAAGCCTCAGAGGACAGTGTACCTACCAGTCAGAAACATTTTTGCAGCTCCTCATAGACCATACAGAGTGCAAGAAATCTGAGTTCCCAGACTTCTCGTCTCCAGATATTTTAAGAGAAACTTCGAGTCATTCAAACAACAGACTGCCTATTTGTGCAATACTGCATAGAAAAGGATTGGAAGAGATGAGGGGAAACATCTAAAAACTTTAAATTAACACCTGCCTGTTCAGCAGGGAGAAAATAACTCAGAGGCCAGCCGTGCTGCTAGAAAGAGTTGGCATGAAAATCTGACATCTGAGTTCAAAAGCTTCCAGTGGGATAAACTTGTGTTTGGAGCACATGAGACAAAACAAAGATTTGCTCTAACACATCTGCCCACTAGTTGTTCTAACAGATCTGCCGGTTGGTTGCTCTGACGAAGGGACAGATGATCTACATTTCTCTCAGCAATTTCATCAAGAATTCCCGAAGAAAAGCTTACTGTGTAAATTAGGTAACACATTTGAGAGGGTCCTGCACATGGTGGACAACTGATCAAAGCTACTTTCTGTCCTGAGAGTCGACAGGTCCACTTTCTCCAGAAAATGTCCTTGTCTCCCGGATATATGCTTGGTCAGCTCTGCAGGGAACAAGATGGCCAGTGAGGAAACCTAGCTCTGCCTCCCTCAGACCTGTTTTATTCCCACACAGTGGCTTCAACATGGCCCCTGCAGTATGAAGCTGATTCTGAGGAAAGGTTTGATCATCTGTGGCTCTTCCAGGTTGTCCAAAGGCAAGGATGTTTTGCAGAGTTTTTCTTGTCTTTTGCTTCTTCCTCTTTGATTTTTGTTTTTAAATAACAACAGCTGTGCTCTGAATCAGCTTCTTTTTGTTCCCTTTAAAGTGGCTGGAATCTAGGGGGTTGAAAGAGGCTTCTACATCCCATTGATCAGAGATTCCTTTCCCTGGGAACAGTTCGCTCCCTCGCTGTACATTAATCACTCCTCCCCTCCTCTCCAGCACCGAGAGTTTTCCTTCCCATCCCCCGCTCTGGATCTGACTCTACACAGGGAGAGTGATAAAGTATCTCTGCTGAGAGGGACCCTGAGGGGCTTCCTTCTCAGACCCAGACTCCACCTCCATCCTCAGATGAGTTTCTGAAACCACGTGGCTGAGTCCTGTCTGAGCCATGAAGCACCCTCCTCCCAGGGTCAGGACCAGCACCCGAGAACTGCCAGGGATGTTTCTGCATCTTTTGAAGCCTTGAGCCCTGAGGGGAAGGATCCACCTCTGGGGAGTGGCTCCCTTCCTCTGCTGCCAATAGCTAGATTGTCTTCTGTGAGTCACTTTATCTTTTATAATAAAGTTTTATTGGCCCTCACTAATCTCCTCAAATCTAAATCTCATCGTGGAGATATGAAGCTCTAATTGGGAATCACCTTGGCCGTCCACGTCAACTCTGTGTCCGGTCAGAATGGCATTAGACAGTGTTCAATCACCCTGGAGTAAGTGCCTCAGAATGGAGGAGATGTCCACCTTCCTAATCATGTGCTAATCAGCAGCATCCGTGGCTTCCTGGCTAGCCAGTCTACTTCTGAGAGCCATCATGCTAATTCAGAAGGAATACGTTAATAAATAGCCAGTATTCCCAGAACCGAAACACCAAGCCAGTCCTTTAAGAGATAGAGAGAATTCAGCTTAGAAATCTGTTGCCTAGCAACCCAGAACTAACTTTCCTCTCCATTTTCCAAACTAGCTGATGGCCTCCTGTTGGCTTGTCAGTGTTCCAGTGTAAAATTTCTCCTCCCCCCCTCCTTTTAAATTAGGAATGAAATTTTTGTTTTTTCAATTTTCAGGGAATTGACTTTAAACACCGTCACTTTGTTTTTCTGAATTTTGCAGTCATCCTCTCTCTGCTTCTCAGTCAGTCCCAATTTGTTTTCCTTCCCTGATAAAAATTACTTTTATCTCCCAATTAAGTACTATATCTAAGAACAAATTTGCATATTTCTCATAAAAGGACACCCGCTACACATGGAAGTTTAATTGATTCTAATTAATAATACTAACACCAGGCAATTAAATGGCACTTTATCCTTGGCAGCACCCTTTCATGTCCACTCATTCATTAATTAAAATTGTAGATGCTCAGGCAAACTTCTTCAGGGTGTAACACTGTGCTAAGATTTGCTCCCAGCTGTGGTGATGAGCTTGTATTTTGTTGCTCTGTTTTAAATGAGGAGCCAGTATTGGGAAAGAGAACTTTCACGTGGTAATTTGGTGCTTTGACTCCTCAGATTGGTCAGAAACGTAGAGGAAAATCAAAATGAAATCTTTCGTCTGTTCTTTTTTCCTTCTCATCAGCAGTGAGTTCCATTGTCGAGGTTTTCAGCTTTGGGCAGGGTGGTTAAACAACACAGACCCGAAGTAGGCTCTTCTTGGAGGCTGAGCCCTTCCAGGTCGGGAGACTCACATCACACGGGAGGCTGCATCCCTCGGAAGAATCCTGTGTACGCGATTATCTTGAGGCCTTTGTCTTGCACTTGGAAGTCTTTGAAAATTTCCCTACACAGAAGGCAAAAGGTGACAAAGCATCTCCTCTTCTGATTGTGTTAAATGCCTGTGTCACATTACTGCACGAGCCTCAGTTTGGACTCTATCTCTCCTTGAACATAATTGACTTCACATTGGCTCCACGTGGATCCCCATCATGGATCAGCATTTGGTGTGGCTGATCCCATAAGCACAGGGATTTCTACTCTTTGCAAACCCATGTCAAACAGTAGTTTCTAGGGGGCTCAGTTTAGACAAAGTAAATCACAAATGTTACTGAAGTCACACATCCTGGCCTTCGGTATTAGGTGCTGAAACAAAACTTCAGCATAATTTGTCATAAAAACCACCCAGATAGTCAATGTAAAGATGAGAATAAATTAACTTAGATCAGGGAATGTTCACTTCAAAGGACTGTGTTTAGATATCAACAAAATGTAAGAGGAACAAATGTTTCCCAAAATACTTCAATCCTTTGGCAGCTGTATTATTTGGTTTGTGCTGAAGGATATGTGAATATGTATATTTTAAGGCTTCAAACATGTAATGTAATGAAGTAAAGCAGGAATATCCTTAAAGATCCATCCCAACATCCCACAATGTTTTCATGGGCCAAGGAGACCTTAAAAAGAATATTTCCTTCATTCTTTCTTTTTTATTATTCTTTTATGCCAGAAAGATTTTCCAAGAATTTTGCCATTCTCCTCTGGAGTCTTCCTTCACACCTGCTCAGTCCCTCCCAAGGTCACCTCCCTTAGGAAGGCAGGGGCAAAGCCCAACCCCCAGGGCAGGGCTGAGCCACTCATGTCCTATGTCTGGGACCAGATGCATAACTTGTAGGGTTCAAAGCAAATGAAAACAAGGTCCCAGTTCCCAAAGTTGTTAAGAATACCCCAGTGGTAATCATAGAGCAGGAAACCAAACTCAGGGCTCTACTAAGCACAAGACCCTGCGTAATAATGTGAGCCACACTGCCTCTGACAGAGGAACTCCTACTCTCTGATGGGGCCGGAACTTCAAAAAATGCACCGACAGAGCAGCCAAGAGCATCTTCAGCTGCTCTCCTTCAGCCTCCACATAACCTCATATGAGTCCAGAAGGTGCTCTGGGGTGGCAGAGAAAGAAAAAGAGCACTGATTGCTATCAGGCATTATACAGATGGTTGTATTTAATATCTAACCTTTGGAAAAACATTCTGATTTAATCAGGTCAACTTAACAGATGAGAGAAACTCGAAGAACATTAGCAATGTTCCTTATGTACACAGTATAAGTATTTCAGATTGTGGCTGAACCTTGGTCAGGCCTCTCTCTCCAGGCTAAGCCCCACTGTTGCTCTCTGGAGGGTCAGGAAAGCCTATTCCTTCATAATGGGATGAGCCTTTCCACTACAGAGACAAGGGGAAACGAAGGAGTCTTGGTCCTTTTAATGAGTGGGTTCTGCATCCTGAGAGTCAACAAACTCTATTTTAACTTTTTTTGGTTTTAATACTGTGTCTGTCCTGAGCACAGACTGTTTTGGTCATTAAACAGTACAGTACAACAATTATGTGTAGCACTTAGATTGCATTAGGTATTTTTATTGACAATCCAGAGATTTAAAACATATAGCAGGATTTGACAGGCAGATACTCTGCCGTTTTATGTAAAGGACTTGTGCATCCATCGGCTTGAGTGTGTACGAAGGCGCCACGGGAGTGCCCCATGGGTGCCAAGGAGTAACTATGCCTGCGACACAGCACTGCCACAACTCTCACCTTCCTGCCTGCCCTCATCTTTAGATCTCCAGCCTCCCTCCAGGAGCCCTGAGCTCACACTTTCCTCAAATTCTGCTGCGTCCTCCACCTTGGACTCGGGATATCCTTTTGAATAGCACACTCTTTCCATCAGAGTGCCCGACCTCTCATAGCCCTCCCGGGAGCGACCACCTTGTGATGAACTAACTGATAGATGCATCAAGGTGACAATTCTTACTTTAACCACAAAGTGCAAATAAGGTGTGAATTTCAGACCGTGGTAGTGAAGTCAATAAGGTGAGCTCTGTTTTTCCTCTAACAGAACCTGTCCTGGGCCCCTCAAATTACACAGGACGCATCACTTTAAGTTCCTAAGTCAACAGCACTTTTACCTGTAATAAAGCAAAGACAATGATTTAGCCACAATTATCGTATGTATAGATCAGGAACCAGGCTGTTGGAAATAACCTCAGGGACCACAGAGCTTTCCCAGGCAGCAGCCATCAAGCCTGCCACGTCGGGTCTACAGTATCCTGCCAGCCGGCCCTGCCACTTCGGCCACATTGCACGGCAGTGATTTCTATGATGTGGAGAAATGTCCAGTGTGAGTTAAAATGAAATCATCAATGGTCTTACCCTGACAACAAGGAGTAGACTTGGGCTATCTCTTTCCAAAATGTGCTGGGTACCCAATCCACCTTACTCTACCCACCCAGGATCCACAGGTGAAGACAAGAGGGGAATTGATACCACAAAAGCACACCCAGTGTACATACAACCTCAGCATGGTCCTTGTTGGATGCAACATACTTTTATCTCAGGTTCCCTGACATAAATATCCAAATGCTTATATGTGACAAGACAGAAGCTAACTAGATTGTGTATTGAATCTGTTACAGAGCCAAGTTCAATCAAAACATTTGATTTTTGAAACATGATCTTAGCCTGGAATATACTCAGATTTGTCCAATAGTCTAAGAACTCTAAGAGAACCTGTCCTGGGCCCCTCAAATTGCACAGGACTCATCACTTTAAGTTCCCAGGTCAACAGCATTTTTACCTGACGTCTAACAAGATAATTAAGTCAAGGCATGAAGAAGCGATCCAGAAGAAGCCAAGAGTTTCCTGCCCTTTCTGCTTATTCTCTGCAGCACCGCCATTACGACTCCCTACGACTTCTTAAACTTCCCCCATGCGAGCTGTAATTAATCTTGTCTCCCCAAGTGGCTTCCTCTGTGCGTTTCCTTTTCCTCTCCCCATCCTCTGAAGGCTGATCCTGGTTCTCAGCCTTTCTTCATCTCTACGGAGACTATTTCTCACAGCTACTTGTCACAGTGTCAAGTCACTACCTTGGCCTCACATGTTTCTCTCCCAGCTCTGCTGCTGTGAGTCCTGCATTTCCAGTAAACTGAATAGCCTCTTTCCACCATGAGTTCAGAGCACCTCCAATGCAACTCCAAAGGGGAATACAGGATTTGAGGAGACAAAATGTCTCTTGCTGGGGCCAGAGAGTTAGCTCAGTGGTTCCGGCACCTGTCTTGCAAGCGCAAGGGCCCGCGTTCGATTCCCCGGTAACCGCATACCATACTGGGCATGGAGACTCACGCCCAGCAGCAACCAGTACCACATACCACAGTGCCGGGCGTGGTGGCTCACGCTTGTAATCCCAGCACTTGGGAGGCAGAGGCAGGAGGATTGCTGTGATGTGAGTTTGAAGCTGAGCTCAGGGCCAGCCTGAACCACAAAGCGAAACCCTGTCTCAAAAAATCTAAAAAAAAAAAATGTCTCTTGTTAGTGGCTCAAACATGACTTTGGCAAGAGCAGTTAGAGGTGTTTGAAGACTAGCAGGAAGGCTAGACTAAAAGAGCTTTATTTAAAGCACCGTCAACAAGATGCTGTAATTATTGCCTTCTTCCCAAAACACTTTGTCTTTTGGAATTTTTCTTGTCATTCAGACTCAAAAGAGTGATGTCATTGTTGTCTCCTCTCTGTCTTTTCCTTTCTCATCCAATTAGTCACCATGCCCCAAGGCTTTTCCCCTCCCCAGGTCCCTCATCTCCAGGCCAGTGCCGCAGCAGAATTAAGCCAGTGTGACCAATGCCTTTGAGCTCAATCAGAATGACTTTGGAGCCAAAGCCTCTGTAGCAATTTATTTTATCAGCCAGGAAAAACTCTCAGAGGAGAGAACTTGAATAATACAATCAATGAGAGAGAAAGGATGGGGAAGCAAAACAAGGGTGAGAAGAGGCCACAGCCACTCCCAGTTCCCAGGCACTGCTGTCTTCAGGACAGCTGCTGAGGCTCAGTGGCCTTTGCCTTCCTCAGAGTTACCAGCCGGCTCTGGAGTTGGAATAGATCATCCCGTCCTACCAAACTCCGCCGATCTCCAATCCTCCTCCCTCCCCCGAAACATCTCACATATTTAACCCACTTCACTTTCTTTTCTTACCAGAAGAAAAACAATGGGCCGTCATTGTCCTTGGGACCCTGTTTTCAGTCCATACCCTAGTGACCTCCCTGCACCCTTTACGTCACTCTTGGGACATTGCAACTGCCTTTTAGTGTCTTGAAATTCTTACCCATGAGTGGTGAGACCAGATTCACCTCTGCTCAGTGTTGATTTGTTTGTGCTGCTTCCTGATGCAGAAATGTGCAGTGGATGGTTTCCCTTTTCCAGGAAATCTTCAATCCAGAGCCCAGAATCTTCAGTCCTGTCACCACAGCCTACCGCAAGACCTTCCATGGCTTCCTCCCACGCCCCAGTGCAGGCTGTGTTCCTGTCTAGCCTCCTGGCCATGTGATAATGTTCTTCCTTCAGTGGATTTTATCAGTCCCTCCCTGTGGATTGAATACTTCCTTCTGCAGTACTACCACCTATGGAAACTCGACCTCTTCTTAAAAACTCAGCCAAGTACGACTCTGTGAACCAAACTTCCACTGCAAGCTCAGCCCCAAATGGCCTCTCCCCCTTTTTTAATTCATCTTCTGAGACGGGATATCACTTCTGACTTTGCAGGCCCAGAATATTACAATTGCTACTTTTGTCTTGGAATTGCAGTTTTTGTGCATATCTTAGCTTTACTTTCTTCTCTGGAACTCGACTAACATTTCTTTATGTACAGTACATCATTGTATTAAATAAAGTAGGTCATGTACAGCAGCCATTTCAAGTTTTCATTGGCCAACTAAATTAATGAATGAATAAATCATTCCCAGCAACAACTCTTCATCCTTTCTTAAATAGCTATAAATTTTACTCTCAATATTTCTTAAAGGGGCAAATATTTTGATCTCAAGATTCCTATACATAACCAAAAAAAAAAAAAAAACCAGAGTTGAGATAAACCCAACTATAATTAATATTACTTAATACAATATCAGTGGTAAGAACAGTACTTTGTTGGAATAAATGGTACACAACTTGAAAGCAAGGTTTTTCCCTGGATATATTCATTCACAATGTCCTAGAGTTACCAAAATAACTGCATGTATATAGTACCATAATTCCTGGGTGCAATTAGCACACTACTCTAAAATCAAATTATAATCTGACCGCTAAGCTTAACATGTCACTTAAGTGTAAGATGACCATCTCAACCAAAAAATATAAATGAGGTAAAAATCCTCCCAATCAGCATTAATCAGCTTTCCCATAAATTTCATTCCTCTCAGAAGATTATTTTTATTTTACTAGCTGAAACATCTAGTCTCCTATTTCAAAAGACTGAAATTTTTTCAGTATGGTAATGTCAATTTGAAGGAACATTTTATTAGACACTATTTCTCAGCACAGAACCATCTATCTGCTCCCGAAGCTGGTAAGTTCAAAATGCCAAAATATCTCTGTATCCTGAAGACATAAATGACATAAAGACCAGTGCTATTCCTCGAGTTTTTCAAACAACTCTCTGGGTAACGCCATTCACCCGCAATCCAGCCAAGCCTGCCTGCTTCAGCGTCTACCATGTGGTCCTGGTGATCTCTTCAAGCTTTAACAACTTCCAGATACTATGTTAAGATTTAGGAATAAAAAAATCCACAAGGCACGTTCCAAAAAGGAACTCTTACTCTTGGCCACCAGAGCCAGGTAGATCAGCAGGCAGTGTGAGGCAGCTACTTCACCAGAAGGGTGCTGCAGATCAGTGAAAAGACACAAAGGATGACCCTAAAAAGGCCAGGAAGACAGGAGGGGGTGCAGAGGAGAAGGAGAAAGGAGGAGAGGTATTAATGAATGAGTAGGGTTTTAATCAATGACGAGAAGGGCTGCTTCAGGTAGAGGGATCAGCATATTTAAAAGAAGGAAAATAAGCAAATGTTTTAATATGCATATTTTAAATCATCCAAACTTAAAGTTTATTCACTATAACAGTGAACTGTACCTTATTTCGAATTTTAAAATAGCGTTAAGTTGTGATGTTCTCAGAAGGAGCAACTATGTTTTTCATTGTCCTCCATTTTGAACTAGAAAATGTTGATGGTTTTCTTGAGACATAGATTCAGTACTGAAGCAGACAGCTCTTCCCACCCACAAGGCATCCACATGGGCCTCTTCCCGGGGGTCTGGAGCTGCGGGGAGGCAGCTTCCGAGGAGGTGAACCACCCTCCTGAGCCCTGGAGAGCTGGGTGGGTCACTGGGAGTCCTGTAGACAGGATGGTGGCAGGGAGAGCCCTGCTGTGCAGCACTGAGAGCAGGACCTGCAGTGGCGCTGGGGATTCTGGGAGCTGCTCCTGAAGACACACAGTGATGCCACCCCTAGGGAAGAACTTTAAAAAGATGCTCATTTCCTGCAACCCAGCTCCACAATGTTCAGATTTAAAACGATTCAGATAGGGCCTAACAATCCCATGAGATCATCTGTGAGGCATTATTATTACAAATACAACATTATATAATGTGAAAGTGATCAGAAGCAGCTCTGAGGTCCAGAATGTAGATAACAGACATGTAAATTATGAGATGTCCTTACAATAAAGCAATACACAGTCACTTAAAGCACCGCTTATAAAGGGCTTGTTAAACCGAGCTTGGGTGTTCTGTCTTACAGCGGCAGAAATATTTTGGCATCCTGAGCAAACCAGTTTTGATGCCAGGTAAACGATTCTGTGCCCATTAGCAGCTCTGAGTAATAAAGTCTCTTTTCAAAAGCTATTATCACCTCACATAAATTTGAGAGTTTTTGAAACAGGAGACTAGTAACCTCTCAGCCAGCAACTACTTCCCTTGTTTACTGTAAAAGAGTGAAAAGAATAAGCCTTTTGAATGTGGTGGAATTTTTTTTAGTAGACAAGGTCTCACTTATATAGTACAGACTAGCTCTGAATTGGCTATATAGCTTAGGCTGGCCTCAGACTCATGCTTTGCTGCCTCAGCTTCCCAATGATGGGATCACCACGCCCAGCAGAAATGGTGAAATCTTACAGGAACATTGATTAGAGCTGAATGCAGAAGTCTCACCTCACGTACATTTGTGTATTTATGTGACTTATTTATCACTGATATCAAGGGCATTTTAAAATTAGTGGTCATATAATAATCTTGCT
>PVIR01045741.1:0-10580 GCA_004026965.1 Petromus typicus
AGTCACCAGCCAGATTCTACCAAGAAAGATGAACTCTACTTGCCTTCCCCTAGCATGTGTGTCTTGCCCTCTCATTTCTTCCTTTCTTCCATCCTTCCATTCCTCCCTCTGTGCTTTTAATTTTTTTCTCTTTCATGTATTTGATGCCATTTCTTAAATTGAGATACAGAACATACCAGGCACAGGTGCATATCTATAATCCCAGCACTAATTAGGGTGAAGCAGAAGGATCATTAAGTCCTTGAGACCAGCCTGGGCTCCACAGTGAGTTCTAGACGAGAGCCTGAACTACATAGCAAGACTCTGTCTCACAAAAGCAGAAATGCAAAATGAGTAGAGATACATGTCTTTTTATTTCTGTTTTTCACGATGTCTTGTGTCTTGTGTTGCAAGAACTTTACTTGTGCATTTTAGTTTGGTTTGTGGTAGCTCATTGCTAACCTAGGAGGCAAAGTAGGAATCGGTGACTCGGAGCCCATTAGTGGGCACCTGGGCATCCGCAGTTCCATGGGAAGAGAGGCTGCTCAGGGCGATGTCCTCAGCAGTGGGGGCACGGAAGGCAGTGGGGTGGCAGGAAGCCCAACTGGCTGGTGCAGACCGGAGCAGCGGGGCCCCCTCTCTAGGATGCAGACACCGTAGCATCTGTGTGCTGAGCAGGTGCCTGATATCTGCCCTGTGCAGCATTTCCCACATTGGGCTCACCAGAGCAGGACCAGCTCCTCAGGCTCAGCTGCGTTCCTCTGGGGTGGACCCTGCATGGGTCAGGCGTCTCTCAGCCCTGATGCTTGCTGTTGGGACTGACACATGGGCTGCTTTTCCTGCATCTCATTCAAAAAAAGAAAAAGAAATGCCTGATTGACTGCTGCAAAACAGGTTAGATACAACTCTTGGAGATGCTGCCTTAGGAAATACTTTATGAACAAAAATTCTACAGCATAAGAACTAGCAAAAGAAGTCAACAAGTGAGATCTCATCTTTTTAAAAAGCTCCTGCACAGCAGAAGAAATCACAAGCAGAGCAAAAAGACAACCAACAGTATAGGAAAATATCTTTATCAGCTGTTTCTCAAACAAAGGGCTACTATCTAGAATATATGAGAGCTTAAAAAATCAGCCCTCTCCCAATTTCAAGACCCAATTCAAAAATGGTCATCTGAAATGAACAGATACTTTTCAGAGGAAGAAGTAAGAGCAGCTAAGAAGCATATGTAGAGATGCTCAACATCACTGGTCATTTGAGAGATGCAGATGAAAACAACAATGAGATTTCATCTCACTCCACAAAGAATGGCTGCTATCTCAGAATTAGCCAGCAACAAATGTTGGTGAGGCTGTGGAGAAAAAAGAAAACTTCTCCACTCTTGGTGGGAGTGTAGACTCATACAACCCCTGTAAAGATCAGAGTGGAGATTCCTCAAAAAACTAGGATTAGAGGTCTCATTTGACCCTGCTATTCCTATGCTAGGTATATACACAAAAGAATTAAAAGGTTCATATCACAACAACATATGTGTGCCCATGTTTATAGCAGCTCAGTTTGTGATAGTTAAATCCTGGAAACAACCAAAATGTCCATCAACTGGAGAGTGGGTAAAGAAGATGTGGTTCTTTTATAGAATGGATTATTACTCTGCCATAAAAATGATGAGATTGAGTCATTTATTCTCAGATGAATGTATCTTCCAGACATCCTCACAAGTGAAATATATAGGTGTCTATGAGGTATTTCTATAAGTCCTTTAAGCTTCATCCAGACTCACTTCTTAAAATTAGCCAATCTGAGTGGTTTAACTCTTTATATCTACAGTGCTTGTGGCACGCTTTGGGCCTAATCACTACATTCCACTTCTGAGGCTAGTTCCTTCTGACCAACACTGAAGTTAAATACACTAGATACTGAATATGTATTTATATATAATGTATATTTATATATAATGCGTGTTTGAGGTATAACAGGCCAATCAAATTCCAGAAGCTTGTTTATATGAAAGTGGTTTCAGTTATCCTCTGTTTCATACTGAGGTTTGAAAATTCAGTGTACTTGTTTTCTTGTACTTCTACTTCTCTGGTAAGATTGGTGAAAGTAATCTTGGAGCCTTGCTGTCCACTAGCAGGAACACAGTGCTAATAACGAGCAAGCAGGAGGATGGAACCATGAGTCACTTTACAAGAACTTCCAGCCCAGGACTGCAGCAGAAGGGCTGGCGTTTCCCCTACAATAGTCTCTGAACAGTGATGTACGCTGGTGTGACAGCAAGAACTCATTAATATATTGTTGCAGAATTTAAGACAGGGAGACCTGCTAGCTTTGATATGAGTGTGAGTTTTACCTTAAGTAGGTGCTGGATGAAGTTTTCCTTGCCTGACCCTGAGGAGGTCTGACGGTAGCACTGTGGGGCAGTGTCGGCCATGGGAAGCTCCCCTATCCTGAGAAACTTCACATCTCTCCACAAAATTTTTTCATTTCCACCCTGCTGCTTCAGAGGTGCATTGCTGTGTGATTCTCGGGACCTCCCACAACCACGGGGGACATTAAAGTTACCCCCTGTCTTCTTGCTGCTGTTGCTCAATCTATACTTTTACACAGTCAGGCTCATTTTTTTTCCTATGTATGTTTAAGGTATAACAGGCCAATCAAATTCCAGAAGCTTGTTTATATGAAAGTGGTTTCAGTTATCCTTTGTTTCATACTGAGGTTTGAAAATTCAGTGTACTTGTCTTCTTATACTTCTACTTCTCTGGTAAAGACATGAGTGATAGTTCTAAAGAAAAGCACAATTCAAAGACTGGGAGTGCCTGAACTCAACTTCTGGTTAATCCAAGGCCGTGCTTGGTGGTTTGGAACAATCTTTTTGCAATCTCTGACATCTGAAGCTAAAGCTTCTCAGACCACAGTGTCCCAAGTGACCTTATGGCAGGCAGAACCTTATAGTGTAAGGTTTGATACCTTAACACACACCTGTGCTCCCGAAGGAATAAGCCACCCCTCTGAGATCCACAAAGACATTATCGCTTCCAGGTATCATGGCGACTACTCACATTATCTTTAAAAAAGACCACTTGTGACATTTTGTGTGTCATCTTTAGAAACACTTGTCTAAGAAGATAACTCCTTGAACATGGTGAGATGTCTGGTTTGGGGGGTGAGGCTGTCTGCACACCCATATAGGAGATGTGGCTCCCTTGGTCTGCACTCCACCATTCCTCTTTGCCCAGCTGGCTTTGAGAATCTTCTCTTTGGCATTCTAACAGCGATGTCCACACACGGTTGTGTGAACCTTAATAATCAATGGAATACCACAAGAGAAGTCATTAACTGACCTCAGGAAGGATTCATACGTTGGATCAAACACAATACCGGGCCAGGTGTCGTTCTGCAGGCGCCCGGCCAGCAGCGGAGGGGAGCAAGCTGTCCGTGCAGCACCCTGCTGTGAACCACCTGCACTGCAATATGCAGACTCGAGAACCAGAAAGGAAGAGCTTACTAGTCTGTATGCAGTTAAAACTCTCTGTATATAGTTGAAAATCCGTGAAAGAAGTGAGAGCTAAATTGCTGAGGTTACACGTGCATTATTTCAGTTTAGAAGCATGGTGTGAACTAAGCGTGGCTGCACTCCGCTGGGCTGCAACCACCACGGCAGCCAGCAGCGCCCCCTCCCGGGGGCACATCTCAGTCCACTGTGTGCACAGTACGGAGACCAGCCTAGGAGAGTGTCAGCTAGGCAATGGTGCAAAGGGGGCATCAGTCACTCCTAACACTCATGAAAACCACAAGCTTTAGAAAGAGATGCTGAATAAAATGGCTTCCAGGTTTCCTGATTAATAAAAATAAATTTATGATTCTTCATTCAGTGTCACTCTTATTAAGTCTGTCACATAGATGGGGGCTGGGGCTTGTAGAGAGGGCAGGGGAATGGGAAAAATGAGAATCAAAAGGTGTCATACACAGGTGCACATTCTCAATGTTGAATGTGATCATAATGTATGTATAAAATGTACCAATAAAATCAATTTGAAAAGTTTATCACACAAGTAATTAAATCATTTCATATTGCATAAACAGTATTCATCTTGGAGTTGTAAAGAAAAATGTATGTTAAAGAACAATGGAGTTTAAGTCCTTTCCTATCACCCTCCAGAACAGGTATAAAGTGAAAACAAGGCAGGGGGTGGCTTATCAGTAATTCTTTTTTTTTTTTTTTTTTTGAAACAGGGTCTCACTTTGTAGTTCAGGCTGGCCCCGAGCTCAGCCTCAAACTCACATCACAGCAATCCTCCTGCCTCTGCCTCCCGAGTGCTGGGATTACAGGCATGAGCCACCACGCCTGGCACTATGGTATGTGATACTGGTTGCTGCTGCTGGGGTGAGTCTCCACGCCCAGTATTGTTATGTGGTTACCGGGGAATCGAACCCGGGCCCTTGCGCTTGCAAGACAGGCGCTGGAACCACTGAGCCGGCCCTTATCAGTAGTTCTTAATTAGAGTAGACATCAGAGTTTAAGAGTACTTATACCTGAGGTGAAGGTAGATCGTTACATACCTAAAAGCACCTATGCACACATGTACACACACACATGCACGCATGCATGCACATCCACCCTTCCAACCCCAACACAAGGTGACCCTCACACACAGTGACCGCGGGTCCACCAGCTCAGGTCCCAGCAGGTTGAGCACAGCCCAGAGGTCAGGAGTGGACTCAGCCTGTCACGATGCACCAGAGCTGCTGCAGCTGCTGTCCCGCACGTCCCCAAAGGCTGTGTCCCCTGAGCAGGACTGCTCCACCAGGCGGAAGGCCTCCAGGAACTCGTTGATGTCAATGTGGCCGTCCTTGTTGAAGTCAATGCTCCGGGCCAGGTTGCAGATGCAGTCATCGGTATCGGTGATGCCCATGTGCGAGCTGAACAGCTTCCAGGCCTGCCTGAGCTCGTCCAGGGAGATGAACCCTGGTGGGGAAGAGTTGTCTGCATGCGTCTGCTTACTTTCGGGGTGCATTTCCATTGACACCCCCACTGGGACCCCTGTTCCTGCTGCTGAACACATAGAGTCCCCAAGCCTTCACAGCTATGTGGGCCCCAAGAGGGTCAAAGAACACTGCTGTTCACGTGCTACTTGCCCAGAGCAGCTTTGTTCCACTCCCCACCCACCCTGGGACACCTGGCAACATCTGCAGACACTATTTATTGTCACGAGCAAGATGTCTATGGGCCAGTGATACGCTCAACATCCCCAGAGCAGAGGTCCACCCACCCCTGAATTCATCATCCAGCCCCAAACTTCAGTAGGATCACTTCTGAGCAGCCTCATGTTCAATCATCCCAAACACATGAAGCCTTTAAACCAGGCATGGTGGCATACAACTGCAATCCCAGCCAGTGGGATTGCTGGAGTCCAGGAGTCTGAGGCCAGCTTTAGCAATATAAAATATCTAATCAGAAATAAGCCTTTGACTCTAAACATTTATGGTCAGTTGATTTTTCAAAAGTGCTAGAGATCAAGCCCAGTGACAAGGCACGCATTCTACCACTGAGCTATGTCCCACCCTAGAGCAACTGATTTGTTTTCACAAAAGTTCCAGAATCAATGGACAAAAAAAAGTATTTTTTTCTACAGTGATGAGAGGCAGTGAAATAGATATCCATACACAAAAGAATGAAGTTGGAACACCTACCACATAGTAGGTACAAAAATTAATTCTATACAGATGAAAGACCTAAACGTAGGAGAAAACCCATAAAACTATTAAAACACTGTTGTAAACATGTATGACCTTAGATTATGCACCAATTTCTTAGATTTGACAGCAAAAGTGAAAATAACAAAAGAAAAAAAAAACTGGATTTTTAAAAATTAAAAACTTTTGGACATCAAAGAGACCATTCACAAAATCAGAGAAAATATTTGTAAAGTATAAATCTAGTATTCAGAATACATCTTAACTCCTACAACTCAAATAAAAAGACAGCTCACTTAGAAAGTGGACCAAGAATTTGAATAGATATTTCCCCAAAGAAGATGTACTATAAATGGCCAATAATCACATGAAAAGATGTTCAGTATCATTAGTTATTAGGGAAATGTAAATTAAAACCATAAAGTGATACTTCACCCCTAGCAGGATGGTCAGTTTAGAGACAGAACTGGAAGACAGGAAGTGTGGGCGGGACATAGAACAGGAGATCTCGTGCCCGCCTTGTGGACAGGCAGCCAGCAGAAAGTTAGAATTACTCTGTCACCCAGCTACTGCCTCTGGGCCAGACGCCCAAGAGAACTGAAAATACATTTTCACACAGAGAGCTGTATGTGAGTATCTGTAGCAAAACTGGTCATGATTTCCAATAAGCAACAATAATCCAAATGGCTCTCAACTACATACCAAACACCTGTCAGAAACTGATTTTAAGCTGTCAATCATAGAACTGATCTTACTTATTTTAAATGAACAGAAGATGGTCTATCCAAACACAAGAAAGGGGTAAGGAACTAACCCTGCTGCAATAAGAAGTTTAAAAACATTGTGCTACAGAAGAGGTTCCAGCTGGGTAGAAGGGCTGAGGACAGCTGCCCCGCAGGAAGTCGCAGAGACAGGAAGTGGTGGATGGAAGTCAGGACTGGGGGGACTGGTGCTAATGGGTTCAGGCCCTCTTTCAGGAGTGAAGAAAGCGTCCTGCAATTAAACCATGGTGATGTCGCCACAGCCTAGTAAATACACAGAAATCATTCCACTGCATACTTTGGATGAGCAAATTATAGAGTAGGTGAATTAAACCTTTAAAAAGGGAGTATTATAGAACACAAGGGTAACAGGAAAGGGATTATGGCCCCTTCATATACATTTTTGGTAGCTTTCTCTGAATTTATATCATTTCAAAGTTTAAAGTATATTTTTAAGCTTTGGGAGCAATTGCAAAGCCCTTTTGCTCTCCGCCCCTTTGTTGCTTTAGGGTAATCTTTGATGGAACTGTAAAGACAGCACCTCTACAACTATTTTTCCAGAAACAAGCTCTCATCCCGTCTGTATTCTCGCTTCTCTGCCCCAGGCCTTTCTAAGCAGGCTTCTTTTCACTGATGTTACCACTGTTGTTTTTGAGACACGATCTCACTGGATTTCCCGGGCCATCCTTGAACTCTTAGGCTCATGAGCTCCTCCTGCCTCAGCCTCTGGAGGCTCCTCGAATCACTTGATAACCTCTTTTTAGTGTGTGCCACTTAGAAACATTGGTACTGCTTTCTTTATCCCCAGTATACTTGAGTGGAAAGGAACACATGGAACAGAAAAGAAGACTAAAGGATTCAATATAAAATATTTGCTATTTACCTGAATGATCACTGTCTATGATCCTAAAAATGGTCTCCAGGTTGGATCGGTTTCGGTACAGAGTTTCCAGCAAACTTGACTGTATGTTCTAGAAAAATGAAACTCATTTTGCTTTTGCATTTAGTCTTATCCTAATATATAATGAATACACAATTCACTCTGATAGCTTTGCATTCTAGAAAAGTCTGTGGCTCCTTTTCCACTTCTTTACACTCTCGACCCCTGACTGGCTGCTATAAAGACCAATGGTCTGAGGAGTACACAGCCGGCTGAAGCTTTCCAAGTGATTTAACAAACACACGTGCCTGATATCTATGGGCTCAGCACCCACGGAGTCAGCCAATCAGGGAGGAAATAAGTAAGGGAGAAAGGTCTCCATGCTGAACACGCCCACACCACTTTTCTTGTCCTATTACCACCACTACAATGTAGCGATGATGTCCTTAGGGTTCACAACGTCTGAGGTGCTGCAGGTAATCAGAGATGATGGAAGGAATCACAAAGCACCTGCACAAGTTAAATAGAAATGCTGGACCATTTTGTCCTGAGGATTTGAGCAGCCACAGATTTTTTTTTTCTCCAGAAGTTCTACAACAAGCCCCCTGCACTGGCCCAAGAACCAATGAATTGCAGGTTTTATATGATGGATGATATATGTGAGAAGTATATTGGAATCAGGTTGCTTTTTAAAAGTACTTAACCCCAGGCTCACCAAGGTTACATCATCAACTAGTATTTACTAACTGAACCCGTTATAAACAGGGGACGCAGCACAGTGGTGCAGAATAAATTGGCCTTAGTGTCAGTGAGACCAGAGAGTGCTTGACTGCGCTATGGTGCTGGGCTGAGCTCAGGCCTGGACAAGAACCTGGCCCCATGAGCTGCACCCTGGCCAGATCGGATATGAGGTCTAGCTTAGAAGGTCCTGTGACCCCGCAGGTTTCTTCCCGCTGTGTGGACTGTGTCCTCCTTAACTCTCAGAGTGACGGCCAGGCCTCCCTACTGGGGTGAGATTGAGGACACCGGCGGTGAGGTAGGGAAACCACGCCATGCACAGACAGACACGTGGAAAGCCACCAGTCTCTCCGTTTTCTAAGAGTCTTCCCCAAAGCGTTAAAGACATTGTGTTACAGGGATCTATGCCCACCCACATTTACAGCAGCAGAACTCACAACAGCTCAATCTTGAAAGGAGCCTGTGCGTCTATCAACACGTGAGTGAATAAAGAAACTGTGGTATGTTCACACAATGACGCCCTACTCTGCCACACAGAAAGAGAAACTTCAGTCATTTATAGGAAAGTGGATGTACTTCGGGACTATGTTAAATGAACAAATTAGACATGTGATTTAAGTATCACATGGTTTCTCTTATATAAGACACCCAAAGCATAAATAAATTAAAAAGTAAAATAAAAGATAGATAATAGGAAACAGAAAGATAAATCTTTTGTAAATGGAAGGAGACCAAGAGATGCAAGGAGGCTGGCGGGAAGGAGGAGAAGGGGAGGTAGAAAGATTTAAGATGTGTCACGGTCCTGTAACCACAAGGAAACTAATCACTAGGCACTGTAAACACGGACTAAAAGAAAGTCCCGAAGAGCTATCCTGGTGGTCACCCAGCCACCTCTTAGCTCTCAGGCACGGGCTGTCTCTAGACAAAGGTCCCTTTCCCCGCCCTGGCTTACCTCCCGGCTGGGCCAGTCCTTGGCCAAGTCCTCCAGCCAGGCTGTGTACTCCAGGGTGCCGCCCACACTGCTGCTCACCAGCTGGGGCCTCAGTACCCGCCATGGTAGCCCCAGGTGCAGTACAGTCTCCAGGGCCACTGCCCAGTCGCTCAGACTGATCACACCTGTGGGGAGGATCCATATGTCTGCCTGCTGCCCACAGCTCCAGCCCCCGCACCAGCGAACATAAATGTTATCTGGACAGGTACTAGAAAGAATGGGCATTAAACCAGGTGTGATGCCACATGCCTACAATCCCTGCACTTGGGAAACTGAGGCAGGAGAATCTCTGAGTTCAAGGCAACCCTGGGCTATACAGCAAGACCCTGTCTCAACAAATCAAAAATAATAATAAAGGGCACTATCATAATTTTTGCTAGTCATGGCAACTGGCTGGAAACTAAAACTAGAAACTAGGCTTGTATAATAAAACACAGGATAGCTACTTAATGTGAACTTAAGCAGACAACAAACTATAGTATTTGCCAAATGTTACATAAAATCATTTGTTGTCTGTTTATAATTCAAATTTAATTAAGCATCCTTGATTTTTACTTAGTATACTTGAAAATACAATAACACAGCTACATAAGATCATAAAATACTCTAGGTATACTGTATAGCATTAATTGCTTTAAAAGAATGTAAGTGAATATATTATTTACTGGAACACTGAGTAGGCTATGTGTACAGAGGAAGGTATCATTATGATACTATAAATAATCACTATTTCTGATGAGGCTACAGTTGATCGAAGTCCTTTAGACATTCCATTAAGTGCAACAAAGACAAAGGTTTTTTGAGAAGGTAGATTTTTTTTTACCTTATAGTGGAGAATGAGCCCAGGGGCACTCCACTACTAAGCTATATCCCCGACTCTTCTTCTTCTTCTTTTTTTTTTTTTTAAAGACAAGGTCTTTTTAAGTTGTCCCAACTATCCTCCAGCTTGAGTTCCTCCTGCCTCAGCCTCCCAAGAAGCCCAGGTTACAGATAGGTACCACCAAGGCTGACAAAGACAAAGTTTTTAACATGCATAATAGAATCTAGAACAGACCAACACACATTCAAAGGTGGAGAAGTTGAACTGTTGGCTTTGGATAGTGTGAGATGCACTCTTCTGACTTTCTCTACTTGTTTTTTATTTAGTTCTGTCACTGTTGCCCTTTCTCCCTCACAACTGTATTTCTTTTCTCCACAATCCATGTATACTTGTCCAAGTTAATTTTAATTAAAAGCTTGGAATGTCAAAATTTGAAGAAAAAAAAAAAACCACTTGAGATCTCAAATTAAATTAAATGATGTAGTCAAATTTTTTTTTTTTTTTTTTTTAGGTTTTTCGAGACAGGGTCTCGCTTTGTGGTTCAGGCTGGCCCTGAGCTCAGCCTCCAACTCACATCACAATCCTCCTGCCTCTGCCTCCCGAGTGCTGGGATTACAGGCGTGAGCCACCACGCCCGGCACTGTGGTATGTGGTACTGGTTGCTGCTGGGTGTGGGTCTCCACACCCAGTATTGTTATGTGGTTACCGGGGAATCGA
>PVIR01045742.1:0-10557 GCA_004026965.1 Petromus typicus
AGAGATGCAGATGAAAACAACATTGAGATTTCATCTCACTCCACACAGATTGGCTGTCATTTCAAATTCAGCAAACAGCCAGTGTTGGTGAGGCTGCGGAGAAGAAGGAACCTTTCTCCACTGTTGGTGGGACTGTAGACTCGTACAACCCCTGTGGAGATCAGTTTGGAGATTCCTCAAAAAGCTAGGATTGGAGGTCTCATTTGACCTGGCCATTGCCCTGCTAGGTATATACACACAAGAATTAAAACATTCATCTCACAGTGACATATGTGCACCCATGTTTATAGCAGCTCAGTTTGTGATTGCTACATCTTGGAAATAACCCAAGAGTCCATCAACTGAAGACTGGATAAAAACGCTGTGGTTCTTCTACATAATGAAGTATTACTCTTCCATAAAAAATGATAAGTTTGAATCATTTCTACTTCAATGAGGATATCCACATAAGTGAAATAAATAGGTCACAGATAGGTACATATCACATCTTTTCTGTGGTATGAGAAAATAAAGATGCAAATGAGTCCTAGAATTGTATGTTATATATTGTGAAATAGAAAATGCTCAATATAAAATAGGGTGAAGAGGGAAAAATGATGAGATTGTAACAAAAAAGTAAGGAAACCAATTTTATGTATATGGGGGGGTGGTAGGGTGGGTAGAACTATGGGAAAAAATGAGAATTAAGTTATATCTTATACTGGTACAAATCCCCATTATGGAGTGCAATCATGATGCGTTTATGTAATGTACCAATAAAGATTAAAAAATTAAAAAAAAGAGTTTATAGTTGAATTTTTATCTTCTGCAAATTTTATTTGTTTACTGGTGAGTTTGCTGTTCTGAGAGCTTCTTTAGATCAGGAACTTTGATTTTATTTATTTTTAATCTTATTATAATCAGTAAGTGGTACAACCTCTGGCAATAGGAAGAAACCAATGCATTTTGATGATCACATTCCTTAGAGGTATTTTACAAAGGCTTACATTCCCACCAACTGAAAAGATTAGACACTTAAAAAAATGAGATTTTAACAGCAGATTCATACTGGTTTTACCATATTCATTCTAGATTTTTCAGATAAGACATTCGTATTCAAAAAGAGAAATGTATATGTTTAGAATCTGGTCTTTGTCATTAGAGGAAACTATAACTTTGCATCTTTGTATTAGCATATTTTTGAATCCTACTTTTCAATACAACTTTTAATGGAGATTTTCCTTTACTTTCTTAGAGAAGGTACAGGGCGATATCCATTATTAAATTATTCATAATTTTTCAGACTTGTTTATTATGCTTGTGAACTTCATAAAGTGATCATAACTTGTAAACTTGTAGATCACAAAGCAAGAATCACAATGTAAGAAACACGTCCTAAAGAAGAAATTGTGTTTGGAAGAACCTGGGTTCTTCTTGCTCTGTTCTCTTGATTATTTAATGTGGATGAGGATGGCCCTAGACAGAAACTGTAATAATGATGCTTATGTCCTGCGAAACACATAGGTTTCCCAGTTTGCATATCCTGGTCTTTTTAAACTCCTTTTCATACCTATAGTACTGTATTTAATAATAAAAAATATCATAGTTTCTTAGTAATGACTTTGATGAAAATGAACCTAAATTCATAAAGTTTTATTCAGTCTTTGCAATTCAGTTGGCATTAGAAAGGTGGAAATAAATCAAAGTGTGATCCATGTGCCCAGGCTGCCTCCTTGTAGCATTAAACATCTTGCACTTTCCAACCCTCTTATTTCTAGTGTAACTCATCATTCTAAGTCTCACAAACTTTTATTTAATTATTTATATTAAGCTTTAAATTCTTTTGTAATTTCAAGAACATTCAACATGCTTTGAAACTGTGCATGAGGAAAACAAGAATGAGGCAATCAAAGAAGTTTGTTAAAGCAGAGACCTGTATTTGTCCATGAAGAAGGTAGCAACTTTGTGACTGTATCTCTAATCAGTTGTTGATCCATTGACCACTGGCATTTTACTGGAAATAAGAAGAATACAAGGCAAATTGGCAAGGCAGAAACTGCAGGATGGTCTTGAGGTCTCAGGGAAATTCAGATTTAGACCACCTCTACCCTAAGAGTTCTTTCTTCTGTTTGGAAGATCAACTCTTCTTTCAAAAGGTATTGGACATTTAAATCTCTGTTCTTTTATGTCTGTTCATTTTGCCAAGTTTTTTTTTCTCTTTGAACCCTGTTTTCTGGGCCATTAAAGCAGGAAGAAGCTCAAACTACTTATACATTTATTGTGAGGTTTAAATGGCATAACATTTCCTAAAGCACCTGTGCCTAGCAACAAAAAGGACTTTCAGTTCTGTTAACTATAAAAGTGAGGCTCAGCTCAAGTGCTGCTTCTCTTGTGGCTTTTGCTGACTCTGTCATAAAGTGACAATCTCTGTGTTTCCACTCCTGTCTATGGTCTGTCAGGGGAATTCCAGGACTTTACTATGCTAATTTATTTACTATATTTATTAAATTCCATTTCTGCTGCAATATTCTTGAAAATAGTGGCCAGGATTCTAAATTTCTAAACTCATGATGAGGTTCATATTAGAGATCCACTCTATTGTTTAAAATTTTTGACAGATGAGAGACTGGGAAAGGTACAGAGATTGCTCAGAAAATGAGGATTCAAATCTTCTGCTACTTGAGAAAATGATGTGGAATTAAGTAATTAATTGCCCTTTACCCAAACTTGGTTGTCTTTTATTCAAGACACACATCAGTTTATGCTGTTTTTCTCCTTCATTAACTGTGCATTGGTTACTAGACAGAGGCATGGTCGTCATCATGTGCGCCATCCCCCCAAGGTTCCATGCTTTGCTAACCCTGCTGCCATGTTTTCTTACTTGGAAATTCCTCTGTATAGAACATCTTGCCTTCTCCATGTTCACACTGCCAAACACCATTCTTTCCCCATCTACATAAATATGAGAAAAACTTCAAAACCCAGTTTAAATCTTAGCACACCAAGTAAGGCTTTTCTGACTTACCCCAATCCTATACCTCAAAGCTAAATTAAATGCATGTTATGTGTGTCACACAATATCACATCCAAAGTTCTGCTACTTACTGTATTTCCTTGTCTTACTGTCAGTTTTCTGTAGAGAGTGAGAGCTTGTTCAGGGGAAGAACACCCACTCTTCTTCTTTTCTATTGTACCTTATCCAGAACCCTATATATAAATGGCCCAAAAGTGGTTTTTGAATGAATGACTCTGAATCTGAAATTGATAGCACTAATATCACTTACCTTATATTCCCACGGAGCTATATTCCCCCAGGGTGTGCAGAATAAATTGTCTCACTATAACTTTCTGACTAGGACATTGTAAGAAGACTGTACAATAGTTTATTGACTATAGGGCTAAAAATTTGTTTGCTGGCAATGTGCTAGGTTTGTATTGATTTTGTCTATTCCCCTTGATTAGATATCACTTATTGTCCTCTTTTCATTCAAAGAGATTGACAGAATCAGCTCTCTAGCTCAGTGATGTGGTGATGGCTAAAATAAGTGACAATTCTCTACTTACTTCCTGCTTAGGTCATCTCCTTTTCAAGTAAGGGCAAAATTTCTCCTTGTGGGACACATATTCCCTTCTCTTATACAGAATTATCACCTACAGACTAAGCAAATAGATCCCTTAATGGAAAGGCAGGGGGCTGTGGTTGAGTTATGCTTTGTCTTCAGTAGTTTTTTGTTGTTGGATTAAATTCCTTATCCAATTTATCATATGTAAATGACAAAGACTCCCATCTCATTGTTGTTGAAAAAGTCAAATAATTAGACATATTTTCTAAATGGCATGAGTCTTTTGCAAAGGGCAGGGAGACTGAGACCTGAGGAGGAGAGAAAGTGGAGGGGATTAAAAGAATTAAAATGTGTCCTGAACATGTACAAACTCCCCACAGTGACTGCAATCATTATGTACTGCAAAAATGCTAATTACCATTGAAAAGATAGAAAATAAATAGAATATGTACATTTTTCATTTTTGGGAAGTTTTTTTTTTTTCATTTCTTATAGAAGCTGACTTTGAAGAGGCACTTTCTTTTTTTGCTTTTTAAGGGTTTTTTTTTTTTTTTTTTTTTTTTTTTTTTGAGACAGGGTCTCACTTTGTAGCTCAGGCTGGCCCTGAGCTCAGCCTCAAACTCACAGCACAGCAATCCTCCTGACTCTGCCTCCCAAGTGCTGGGATTACAGGTGTGAGCCACCACGTCCGGCACTGTGGTGTGTGGTGCTGATTGCTGTTGGGGTGAGTCTCCATGCCCCATATTGTATGTGGTCACCGGGGATTGAACCTGGGCTTTTGTGCTTGCAAGACCGGCACCGGAACCACTGAGCTATATCCTTGGCCTGAAGAGGCACTTTCTATTCTAGTTAAATAGGAATAAATTCATTTGGGTCAAAGATATGTCTTCTGAACATACAAAACTAAGCTTGAAAGCTGTGATTTAACATAGTCTGGTCCTTCCCTTTGTTTTTGCAATGTTTATGAGAAAATAGTCATCTCTTTTGAATAAGTCTCATAAATGTGGAAAGGTGTCCCAGAGCGAATATTTCAGGGTAAATTATGACTCAGACAATCAAATATGCCCATACTTCAGCAGAGAGTCAAGTAAAAAATGAAAAACTTGTAGTGAAAATAATTTTTCACTATTAGAGAAAAATTATAGGAAATAATATGTCCTGAAGGGTAACTGGATGGAATCATGCATCAGATAGAGGAGTCCATATGTTATATCTATGCAGCAACTTCAGGATACAGAGATGAGTGTGAGAGACTTTCTAAGCTTAGAGAAACAGGATAAGGAGATGAGCACAGTCTCAAATATTATTAACATTCAAAGACCAGAATAAAATAGGAAAAACAAAAGATATATAGGAATTACTAGTGAGAATAGCAATAATTTAGAAATTTAGCATTGATTAGTTATCAATTTGAAAAATGTGAGAAAAGAAAGAATTCATTGCTTTTGACTGATGTGAATAAATGTGTATTATCAGGCCTAGACTTGTGTAGGAAGGTGATTTTGGATCTGCTTGACATGGTGCCGCCTCCACAGACATGATAGGGTTAAGATAAATGAGGAAGGATACAGTCCAGGGACTAGCTGTCATTGTTGTTCGTGGTGAAGTATGACACAAGCGACTCTCCATGACCTGAGGCAGTTACAGGTTGGCTTGAGACCTTGATTCTGTGTAAGTGGATTAAGAGAATAGACAGGTGGCAAAATCCTAAGGTAACCTCTGTGTGTTGATCCATAATACACCCGAGTCTCATCCCTGCCAGGCTTCTGTGCACTTGGAGGTGAACTGAGTGAGAGGATGGAGGGTACATTTGGATATAGGTAGCTGATGCACCTTCCAAGGAGGTAAAATGCTGAATTGATTGTCCTGTATCCTTTTCACATGTTGAGTCAATATGGGCCAACTCAAAAGCCTGCTGTAGCTCAGAAATATAATTGGTAGCACGAACCTGGTAGTACTGTGATGAAAGTATACTGTGAGTGTGTGTTTAGGGATTTTGAGAAGCAGATAAAAACATTTCACATAGGTGCAAAAAGTCACATAGATGACTTTTACACCACAGGGTAGTGGAGGTGGAAATCCGTGCGTATGTTGGGAAGTGTGGTTGGGATGAAATGATTATCACATTTTCTTGTTACTCAAGAATTACAAAATGTCACACAGAGGAGAGGGAAGGGGCTGAGGGAGAAAGGTGAGATGGGGTGGGTTTGGCATGACATGAGAACTAAAGGAACTGAAGAGTGATGTAAAATAATCAGCTGTGGTTAAATGGCCAAAACAAGAAAAAAATTGGCTTCTGCGTACTTGAATCAGTGGTGATTTTATTTCAGTTATTTCTGATATCATGAGTCAATAAAGATGTTTTATCCCTATAATTTACAAATTTCAATTTGATGAGCAATTTGACAGCTTCTAAAGTAAATACATGGTAGAGAAACAAGCAAGGCTTATTATTTTGTTCTTTAATCCACAAATGATGATTTTGTTCAATATTGCTTCTTGCAAAATACTTCACTTACATTTGAATGTCCATAATTCCCAATTTTCTTGATGATCTGTACATTATTGAAGGATAGCTGAGGATTCTAATATTTTAATAAAATAAACTAGAAAGAGAGGGAGACCCTAAATTATAGCTGGAGTTTATCTCAGTAATTATCAAGCTTTCTTGCCAATCATTACAGACTTAGCTCCAAGTTTGCTTCACTGATGATGAATATAGGTGCTATGCAACTTGCAGTAGCTGCTGTAGCTTTTGGATGAACTCTCCCAAATCTTTTGCGCCAAAGAGATGCGAAACAGAAGCCAGATCTTAGTCCATCATACATAATTAATTAACTATATTTTGCAGGAAATTCTTTCAACTCTCTAGTCTTGTTCATCTGAAAAGCAGGGATACAATAAACTTACAGTGAGATAATAGCTGTGGAACTCCAAATTGACTTGGCAAGAATTGTATATTACAGAAGTATGCTGTCATTAGAACAATAATTATATCACTTCTTAAAATAAAATCAATTCCACACTTTTTAGAAAAAAAAAGTGTCTGTGTATGTGGCCACACATACACAGGCAAACACACAAAGAAATATATTATTTTGACTAATTCAATTTGATGCTTTTTATATTAAATATACTAACTGGTTGACTTTCTCATGAAATTTTAGGTTGCATGGTTTAAAAAGATCAACTTTGTCCTGACTTTCTGCATATGAATTGGAGGCTTTTCTCTAGGGAAACTGACTAATAGTTTAGCTTCTGATCTTCAGGGTAAACATTTTCAGCCTGAAGAATGTGGCTGGTTTAGTAACTTGCACACAGAATTGGAGCTGAAGTTTGGTATTTTTAATATTCTTTTATGGTAATAACCTAAGAAGAATGTAATCAGACATAATAGGTGAAGCCATGGAATTTATGCTCAATCTGAATTTCAATTTTATATTAGTATTTAATTTATATATTTGAAGTTTTAATTCTAGAATATATTCATAGCTGGATGTAGAACTCGCACTCACTTAAGTTTAATAAAATACTTGTCCCATATTTTGAAATATAACTCTGGAAGTGTCTTCCTCATGTCTGAACATAGAGGTTCTCAACATTTTTGATGCCCTTCATTACCTCTACACTGAGTGAAATGTGGTAAAATGTGTGTGGAGCTTCTGCTAATACTCAGGAGGTCCTGTGTTCAATCCTCAGCACTCTCTAAGAAAAAGAATTATGGCACCCTAAAGACTAGAGAGCTAAAAGTTATTGGACATAACTTGGTAAATCTGTTGTCTTAAAGATATGACACATTATGAAGCTGATGAAGTTTTGTGAGGGCTGTATTGTAGGAGTAGAGTATAAGACACAAATATGTACATGTCTATGTGCATGACAGAGGATTTGTAAGGATTGCATCATAAAATCACTTTTAGTGCCTTTCCATGCTTTTGTGTGAAGAGAAGGGCCAGGAACTTTCTGCTTATGAGAACATAAGATCGATAGAAAATTTTTGTTTAATATGAACAGAAAGTCTTAAACAAGTTCTAAGTCAGTTATTCATTGTAATTTACTAAATTTAGACATAACAAAGATTTTTGAGCAATAAATTGGTAAAGATTCAATCAGCATACTCTGAATTTCAGTTTTGTTTTGGGGGAATGAGACGTGAAGGGAGAATGAATCAATTTGTTTCTGATGTCCCTCCTCATCAAATAATTCTGCAGGTAATTTATCACTCTTCCCTCCAACATTTGTTCTGTTTACAGTAGTGGAATTAGAACTATTTCTTGTAGACATATTGAAAGTAGGTGTGAAGCAATTCTCACTCTATTAGCACATTTCCTGACAGAATCTCACGTTGGTCAGGGAATAGTAACACATTTTCAGGGGACTGAGCAGTGTAAAACCTCATGGTGACAATAGCCAAGCTCAGGAGCTAGTTTTATGCCATTCTTTTTAAATGACTTAGGTTATTGTTAAAAGAGTTTAGCTGGATACAGTGTCTGGAAATAAGTCTCTTTCAGCCAATTCATTTTGTTTTAAAAAAAAAGATGTTTCTCACCATGGATAAACACAAGTATTAAGAAACTGAAGTAACAGGATGAATTTTTAAAAGAAAAAAGTTGGAATGTTAACTCTGGTTTGATGATCATGCTAAATATAATGCAGTAGACTATGATGTCCCATTCAGGAAAATAAATTACTGAAGAGTTTGTTTCTCCGTTTGTCACCTTTGATGTGTACTGGAGTTTATGGCTTAAAAAGATGGGAAGAATAGGCTGGGAAAATTTTAGCTCAGTGGTTCTGGTGCTTCCTTGCAAGTACAAGGTCCTGAGTTTGATCTCTGGTAACCACATACAATAATGCCAGGCATGGTGACTCACCAACCATCAGCAATCAGTAGCATATACCACATTTCTGGGCCTGGTGACTCACTTCTGTAATCTCAGCACTTGGGAGGCAGAAGCAGGAGGATTTCTGAGTTTGAGGCTAAGTTCAAGACCAGCTTGAACTACAAAGTGAGACCCTGTCGAAAAAAAAAAGATGGGAAGAAAAACCCAGCCCCACCCCAAAAAGCATTCTGATGCTGAGTATTTTTAGTTATTTCCTTTACTTGGTCTGAAATATTTATCTGCCACCAAAGTATCTAGAAGTAATAATAAATGGCTTTAAAGATATATGACATATGTTTTCATCAACAAATCTCATAAACAACCTAAAATTTTAAAAAAAGTTTTCTTGAAGAATGTTGTAGAATTCTACATTTCTTGTTGAATGTTTTCTTTGGAACTAGCTTCAGGAGAGACCGATGACAGTTGTTGATTAGTAATTTTGCACATATGTTGGCTGAAGATTGATGAACATGGAAGTGAGGGAAAGCAAACCATTTGTCAAAGAGCTGTTTGGTTATTTTTTTCTCTTCTTTTAAAAAAATTTAATCTTTATTGGTACATTATGAATATACATCATCATCGCATTCAACATTGAGAGTTTGTACCAGAATATGACATGACTTGATTCTCATTTTTCCCCTTTCTCCCCACCCTGCAACCCCCACCCCCATATACATAATCTTTGTTTGCTTTTTTCTTTATTATTACCACATTCATTTTCCCATCATTGTTTTTCTATTCTTACAGTGTGTATTTTCATTGATTTGGTGAAAGAACTTCCATTACGTGATGTGTTCATCCTCCAATGAGCCCTGTCTATGAAATTAATTCTTATCCTGTCTACCTGTTTTATAGTCTTCTTTGTTTAAAAAACAAAAACCATATGACTCCTAATAGCTTGTATTAGTAGCTTGGCCAAAGGCTATCATAGCCTCGTTAGATGAAATACAACTAGATAATCTAGACTCTTTCAGTTATTTTTGCTGAGGAGGAAGAATGGGTATGACCGTGATATGACATGTAAGCAATTGGGTGGCACATACACTACAGAGGTTTCAGATAGGGAAGGAGTTAGCAAAGGAGTGTGGATAAATGTGGCTTAATAGGAAAGGCAATGCAAGGAATTAGCATTTTTATCAACATGAGAATTGTTGGAAAAATGGAGCATGTATATATGAAAATAAATGGAAGCTCCTAAAATTGAAACTTTGGCTATGGCTTTCACTAGAAAGTGACCTGCTACATGAGATCTCATGTACATTAGTAAGCTATCCTATTTTTGAATAACATATTTAACAATTGCAACGTGAAGGAGGAAAGATGCATTTGGCTCATGATTTCAGAGGATTCAGTCCATGGTCCTAGCAGTAAGGCAAAAGTACCAAGGCAGAACAGTGGTGCAGCAAAACTGCTCATTGCATGGTGACCAGGAAACTGAGCAGGGAATCAATGCCAGAGAGGGAAGAGCCAGAAAACATATAGAGACCCAATGCCATGTCTCCATTCCAATCAGACTTACCCAGAGGAGAGCTTTGTTAATAGCCTGAATGGATTGCAGGCTAATGAAATTGGAAATTAAGCTCAACCAGCATATTATAAGAGCTTATTAAATTGAGATTTACCTTGGATCTCTGTCATTTTCTTTAGGTTTATAATATTAGATGATATATTTATTTACTCTCATTAGTATCTTAACAATTTGTAGTAAACAGGTCTGAACTACTAAGCAGTTCCCAACTCATGGCTCTGTGGTGAGAGAGACGAGTAATAAATAAGGAGGCCTAGTGATTTTATTAACTGGTTTTCCACACCTGGTCTCCTAAAATATTTCCTTTTTTATCTCCAATAAATAGTTATTTTTAGAAGTGTTCAACCTCATCCTTATTAGGTTAATAATAATAAATAAAACTAATATATATATATATATATATATATATATATATATATTTCAAACTCCAATGCTTTCTTCTCATTGACATATTAAGTTTTTAAATAATGACATTAAAACATGTTAGTAACAGAGAAGTGTACAAAAAAGAAAATGTCTATCATTCAGTAATTTGCAATCCAAGATTAAACATTCACATTAAAGTGAACATCTTTGTTTTCATTCCTCGATTCAGATAATTTTTAAA
>PVIR01045743.1:0-10576 GCA_004026965.1 Petromus typicus
CTTAACTTTTAATGCTGTATTTACTTTTATGTCATTGTTTACACATGCACCCTTAGTACCTGGAACAACAGTGCCTGACACACTATGTGTGTTCAATAAAGAATTTTTTTGATAAATAAATGAAGTTTCTCTGAGTAGGTTCCAAGAGCCTCTGGGATCTTCTGCAGCTTGAAATCTTCACAGCATGGCACATGAGGCTCTTCACAATCAGATGAGGAATACTCAACCAGTGATTTTGCCAGACAGTCTGGGCAAGATGTGGGGGTGTAGCTCTTTTTAGAAAATAAAAAAATTGGAAGTATAAAGGATTTATGTACATTTTGACAGGGCAGACGTGATATGCAAATGACTCGCAAATATAATGCAAATGACGCACAACTACTCATGCAAATGAGCATCCTGTCTTTGGAATCAACTGCAGAGTCTTCACTTATTTGTCTGCTTGGCCATAAATCTTTTGAAGACCTGGATGCAAGTGTGTGGCAGGAAGGGGGTCTCTCAAGGAGGAGTCAGAGTGGTATAAAGTTTAACATGGTCTGTAGCTGAGGGTATTCTGTTGTGAAATGCCAAGAGCTGGCCTTCTGGTGGGCGGCTGAGGATGGGGTCAAGGAAATTTGACTTCTTACATCCCTTCATGTCTTTAGCCATGTCACAGCTTCTGTCCCTCCCCATGTCACACCATCTGGGCTTCCTCCTATCCATAGGAACAGAGAAAGGAGAGTCGAGTCCTCGTCATGAGGACCACAGAGGAGCTCATTTGAATCCTATCTGGAGCTGGGGATGTAGCTCAGTGGTGTTGCACCTGCCTCACAAGTTCCAGGTCCTGAGTTCGATCCTGGGTATCGGGAAAAAAATATGACTGAATGATTAATCATATGTGGAGGAGGTTAAGAGCATGGTGTCGAGTTCTGCACTTGCCAATTTTATGACAAGCAAAATTTAGCGAAATTTCTAGGCCTGTTAGAAAAAAATATGTGGTTACAAGAAGAATTGGGCTTTCCGAGAAATACAGCTGCTTAATCTCAATGTCAGTGATGCACTATCTGACAAAATTGGGACGCTTACTTGGAAACTTAAAGGAAAAAAAAGGCAACTTAAAAAAAATAAAAACCTATTATTTCCTGTCCTGGTGTGAAAGAAAATGTTTGGTTACACAGATTCTTTTCTATTAATGATAAATATTTTGGGCAAATGAAATGAAAGGGCCCTAGCAGATGTATTTTAGCACAATTCACCATCTATTTTTCCTCTGACACTTTCCTTTGATGTAAAACCTGAATTCGAATACCACCTCACAGATACATAAACTCGGGCCTCAGTCTTTCTGAAGCCCATTTTCCTCATCTGTAAAGTAGAAGTAATAGTAGGACCCTCATGAGGTTGCAGTGAGGATTAAATGAGATAATGTATAAAGGTATTACAATGCCCAACTCAAGCATCCCATAAATGTAGCTACTTGCAGTGGTCATAGGTGAATCTGCCTCCTGTTGTCTGTCTGATAATCATACCCCATTTCTTCCTGGCAAACCATCAGTCTCTCTTTAGTACACCTTGTTGTAGTGACACTGACTTTATTCTTAGCACCAGGAATGAAGTATATAACTTAGGTTAAATCAATGAGAACATTCCAATTTGAGGTTACAATAATCGATTCAAGAAAGGGGACCTACACCATATTGCCATAGAACCTAGCAATTCCACTTGTCAGTATATATTCAAGGGAAGTGGGAACCAATGGGTAAACAAAACCTGGTACATAAGTATTCATAACACATTATTCACAGTAGCCAAAAGGTAGAAACACTACACTGAAATGGACTTTATCTAAGTAAAGGAACACTAGTCAGCCATGAAAAGATATGAAGTACTGATTCATGCTACCACATGGCTGAACCTTGAAAACATAAGCCGAGGGTAGAAAACAATCATACTAAGAGAAAAAGAGGTAGACACAAGAGGCTGTTCATTGTTTGATCCCATTTATATGAAGTATTCAGGAGATAAATCTCTGGAGACAGAAAGTATATTAGTGGTCATCAGCAATGGAAGGGAAGGGAAATGGATTGTAACAGCTACTGGATATACAGTTTCTCTTTGGGTGATGAAGTGTTTTGCAGTTAATGGTGATATTATAAGACTTTGTGAATATACTAAAAAGAACTGAACTGTATACTTTTAAAAGGTGGATTTTACCAGATGTGAATGATCTCAACTGATAAAACCTAAACAGCAAAAAGGATGAGGCATATGGCTCAAGCAAACCAATGAGAGACCCCTAGCACTCTGGGTGAGGCAGGAGGATTGTAAATATGAGCACTCAAAGCAGTTTAATGGTTTATCAAGACCACATCTCAAAAAAGGTAGGGGGGATTTGGGGTAGAGGGTCCTGAGGATGTAGCTTAGTGCAAAGGCCCTGAAGTCAATTCCGCGTACTGGGAAACAAAACAAAACAAAACCAAAAAAGTCTCAATCCCATCCTTGGAGTCACAGGAGGAGCAGAGTAGTTTTCTTGCGGGATCTAATTTCAGGGAATACGGGATCTAGAGCTGGGACTCATTGTGTATAGGGCCTATGACTGTACTATCTAACCTAGCTAAAAGGGAGCCAAGGAGTAGATGCCTGATGCTGGTTGTATATTGGGGTTAGAATGGGTGCTTGTTCTGGTTTGCCTGGAACTTTTCTGATTTTAGTACTCAAAGTCTAAATGCTGGTCATCATCCTAGGTGGAGTTGCAATAATCCACCTCTGCTTGAAGCTCAAGACTTTACCTCTGGACTTTTTCAATCACACAAATTGATAAATCCTTTTTGTTTTGTTTTAGTGTCACTGGTTGGGTTCTCCAGAGGTAGAAGCTGAGACACACAAAGTTTAGGGTCCAGTCAGGATTGGTAGCACAAGCCTATAATCCTAGCCCTCTGGAGGCTGAGGCAGGACTGATCAGAAGTTCAATGTGAGGCAGGCTTTTGGTCAATCCATTTGAGAGCTCTAGAGCAAATGTTAGTAGGCCAACCCCAAATGGCTAGGCCAGCATTTTCCCCGCTGCTTCTCTTAGCCTGCAAATTTTCAGTTATCTTTTGAGTCACAGTCTAAACGTTGCTTTGAGGGGGAGTGTTTCCTAAGGTCCCTAGTGACATTAATTCCAATGGCATGTAGTGCATCTTTCTGTGTAGTAATTTGATTGGATATTAGTTACTTGCTTTTTGTTTTATGTCTGTCTTATTTGCAGCATTTTTAGCTCTGTGAAGAGACTTCTCTGGTTAGCTATTGATAGACTTCAGGTCTCAGTGGCTTTAAATAGGGGTTGGCAAGGCAGGGTCCCAGTGCCCAAACTCATCCATAGTCTGCTTTTGTTTTTGTTTGCCTACCAGGTGCTGTGCTATATTAGAAACACAATAGTGAGTGAACAGACTTAGTACAAAGGTAGATTAAAAATGTGGTCCCTGAGAGGCGGGTTATATTTTCTCTTGCCCAGAACCGATGGAGATGGCAATTAAAAAAAAAAAAAGTCTCATTATGCAGTTTAGGCTGACCTCAAACTCACTATATAGACCAGGGTGGTTTTGAACTTGTAGCAGTCCTCTTGCATCAGCCTCCTGAGTGCTAGAATTACAGGCATGCACTACCATGCCTAGCTGAGACAGGAATATTGTCATGTGATTCAGGCTGGCCCTGTACTTACAATATTCCTACTTCAGTATCTGTGTATCTTAGCCTCAAAGTATGTGGGATTACAGGTGTATATCACTGTATCCAGCTATTTTAGCTGGCAAGTTAAAATTGACCTTTTACATTTTAGGAGGATAGCAGAACAAAGCAAAACTAAATACCCATCCAACCAAAACTCCAAGAACAAAAACAAGTACAATTGGCCCCATGTGGTGTTATAGGCCTATAGCCCCAGTTTTCAGGAGACTGAGGCACAGGATGACCTTGACTTTGAGGCCAGACTGGGGTACATCATGAGTTTAAGGTTAATCTGAACCACATAGTGACATCTTGTCTCAAACACAACAAAATAAAACAAAATAAGTACAGCACGAAAAGAGATGGTATATGTCCCACAGTGCCTCAAGTATTTACCATCTAGTCCTTTGAAGGAAAAAGCTGCCATTCCAGGTATTAAAGCAACCATATTGACATAGTTCATGAATCTTTGTGGGTGAAGAACTCAGAAAGAGTTTGACTGAGCAATTCTTTTCTATGTCACATTGGCTAGGACCTCTCAGGGCACTCAGCTGAGGGATAAACTGGTCTGGAGGATCCAAGAAGGCCTCACTCACATGCCTGGAATGTTGGCAAGATGGCTTCTAAGCCAGGCTCCACAGGCCTCAGCAGGCTCCCTCCTGTTGTTTGCTGTCTCTGTGTTGGTGTGGTCTCAGTTATCGTGCAGTGGCTTCTGACTCCTGAGAACTCAGAGTGGAGGTGCTCAGAGAACTGGCTTACATCCCAATAGCGTCAGCTCTCCTCTACTCCATCGGTCCTGGGCAAGGGCACGTATAACCTGCCTCTTAGTGACCGCATTTTTTTTTTTTTTTTTGAGACAGGGTCTCGCTTTGTAGTTCAGGCTGGCCGTGAGCTCAGCCTCCAACTCACATCACAGCAATCCTCCTGCCTCTGCCTCCTGAGTGCTGGGATTACAGACGTGAGCCACCACACCGGCACTGTGGTATGTGGTACTGATTGCTACTGGACATGAGTCTCCATGCCCAGTATTGTATGTGGTTACCGGGGATCAAATCCGGGCCCTTGCACTTGCAAGGCAGGCACTGGAACCACTGACCTAAATCCCTGGCCCAGCAACCGCATTTTTAATTTACCTTTTACTAAGTCTGTTCACTCACTATTGTGCTTCTACTATAACACAGCACCTGGTAGGCAAAAGAAACAAATGTGTTAACAGATGTACTCTGATAGGTAAAATCTGACCTACTTTAATATATAAGTATTAGACTTGGAGCTAAGTCGAGCCTGAGGTCTACTTGGATCTTTCAGGGACACTCCAAGCCATACATTGCATTTGGGGTTGCCATATGCCCAGCCCTGGGCTGTAGTAGTACATTTTAAACTTCAGTTTTCATTTGGTTAATAAGGAGCAATACAACACATCCTCAGAGAGTTATATAACATAGGAAAAGAGAGAAAGCTTTATAAACCGCAATATTCTTTTTTCTTTTTTTACGGTACTGAGGATTGAACCCAGGACTTTCATGCTGATCTACATCCCCAGCCCCGCTCCTCCTCTTTTTGAAGCAGCTTCTCTTTAAGTCACTAAGTTGTCTAGACCAGGCAACTTCTAACTCTCCTGCTTCAACCTGCTAGAGAGCTAGGTTGATGCATGTACCTCTGTGACTGGCTGTAATGCTCTTTCTATGTTCTTTGTAATGATAGGTTATTGTTATTATTGTCAATATTGTTATTATTGTCACGATTGCCCAGGGCGAGGAAACAACACGGTCAAATCTCCTACTTTAGAGAAGGGCCTCTCATCCTTGGTCCCCTTCCCAGCTCTTCCCCTGCCTGCTCCAGAGCAGGTGTTAGGAGAATGACGTAGGGTTCCTGTGGCTCTATAGTCAAGTCCCAGCCAGCCAAGAGAGATTTATTTCCCACAGTGGCTCTAATGAGGGTTCAGTGGGACTCATCATTCCATAATGATCTCGGTGCCAGTGCCTCCCACCTTGGGCATCTCTGCACAGGCTGTGGGGAAAGGGAAGTGAGAACAGCTAAACAAATAAGAATGATTATTTGCCTGTGTGCAACCCCTTTTCGCCTGAGTTGGCCTATTGTGTGCTCCAACATACGGAACGATAAAGATGCTTCTGAGAAAAATTGCATTCAACTTGTCACTTAGCTAGCTTAGGAAACTCAGTATTCCTTTCTCTACAGAATTCCCCCAAATCTTCTGTCCCAGTGGCACTCCGTACTTGTGTCCTGTGTGTCTCATTTGTTTCCAGTGGGAGAATTTGTCCACACAAGTAATTCTTCTTCTTCTAACGTTTTTGCATAAGCCTCCAGACAGCCTGGTGTGATAATGTACAATGGGTGTGCTGTGTGTGTCGTTAAGAGTGAGATCATTACTTGGAATATTAAGTAAATATATAAATCAGGATCTCCTGTGTGAACTTCTAAGTGCCAATATGTGCATTTATGTGTGATTTAACTTTGCTCAGTCTCTAGCATGATGTCTGGAGAGGCACAGGCATAGAAAAGAAGAATAACAATCACTAGGAAATATTTAGCACTCACTATGTGCCAGGCAGTAGGTTAAATGCCATCTTATTTTTTTTTTTTCTGAGGCAGGGTCTTGTGATGTTTCCCAGCTGGGTCAAACTGCTGTGCTCACATGATTCTCCCATCTCAGCTTCCTGAGTAGCGGGGATACAGATGTGTACCACCATGCCCACCTGTATTATCTTAATTACACTCCATACCATCATTAGTTAAGTACTAACACTATCTCTATTTTGCAGATTTAGAAACTATGGAAACTATGGGGGGACTGCTGTGGTGTGAATGTCCCCCTGAAACTCATGCTAATGAAACTTTTTATTAATTTTAATCTTTATTTCAGTACATTATGACTACATTCATTGTGGAAAGTTAGTACATGTACATAATACTTCTTAATTTCTTTTACAACTCTCTCTCTCTTTTTTTTTTAGGTTTTTTGAGACAGGGTCTCGCTTTTGTGGTTCAGGCTGGCCCCGAGCTCAGCCTCAAACTCACATCACAATCCTCCTGCCTCTGCCTCCCGAGTGCTGGGATTACAGGCATGAGCCACCACGCCCGGCACTGTGGTATGTGGTACTGGTTGCTGCCGGGTTGAGTCTCCACACCCAGTAGTGTTATGTGGTTACCGGGGAATCGAACCCGGGCCCTTGCGCTTGCAAGACAGGCGCCGGAACCACTGAGCTAACTCCCCGGCCCCTACAACTCTCTCTCTTCTCTTTCCCCTTCCCTCCATCTATTGGTCCCTTCTCATCTGCAAAAGATCATGTTGAAACTTAATTGCCATTGTAAAAGTGTTAAGAGGTATGGCCCACAGGAATGGATTAGATCAGGAGACTCCACCTTTATGACATCACCTCTACTCTACCTACTCTATAAAGTAGGAGATTTGACTGTGTTGTTTCCTCGCCCTGGGCAATCGTGACAATAATAACAATATTGACAATAATAACAATAACCTATCATTACAATGAACATAGAAAGAGCATTACAGCCAGTTGCAGAGAGAATGGCATAGTTATCAGAGAGGGGATTGTTAAAATCGAGTCCAGCCCCTCCGACTTTGTTCTCCTGAACTTGTTCACTTGTTCTTCCTCCATGGGATGATGGAACCACAAGTCCCTCACCAGATGCAGCCCTTGATCTTGGCCTTCGCCACCTCTAGACTAAGAACTAAAAACATTTCTGTTTGTTATAAATTACTCAGCCTATATGAAAATATATTTATAAATTTTAGGATTTAAAAATAAGTTACCCAGAATAAGTGGTATTCTGTTAGCAATGGAAAATGGAGTTACATGGGTGGGGGATTTAGCTTAGTGGTTCTAGCACCTGCTTTACAAGTGCAAGGTCCTGGGTTTGATCCCTGGTAACCACTACAATGCCAGGTGTGGTGACTCACGCCCACCAGCAATCAGTACCACATACCACAGTGTGGGTCATGGTGGCTCACGCCTGTAATCCCAGCACTTGGGAGGCAGAGGCAGAAGGATTGCTAAATTCGAGGCTAAGTTTAGGACCAGCCTGAACTATAAAGTGAGACCCTGTCTCAAAAACTTAAAAAAAGAAAGAAAATGGAGTTACAGGCCAAGCAGCTCCAAGGGAGGTGACATGTCAGTGTCTGGCTGACAGCACCAGCTGAGGTTTTGTCCAACAGCCAGTGTCAACTGCCAAGCAAATGAGTGAGCATCTAGCCTTAGTCAAGCCACCCATCTGACAGTACATGCAGCAAAGTCGATCTTTTCCTGCCAACTTCTTCCCAAACTGCTAAATAAGTTATTGTTGTTTTAAGCTACTAAATTTGGAGATGCTTTGTTACTCAGCAGATTACCAGAAAAGGGCCACAGCTGCATGCGCCCCAAGTCTGTGTGTCTTCCTGTGATTCCATGCCTTTGCGGATGCTGGCAGGCAGAGCATTCTGTCAGACGTCTGTGTACACGAATAGTTGTGTAGTTGAGGTGCTTCTGGAGATGGAGTCAAGGTTCTTGGAGCTTTGCTTTGGCCCCAGTGGGATGCTGTTTCATGAGAACACTTTGAAATCTTGTCTATCTTCTGGGTATCTTCTTTTGAATGTTTTTTCTTTGAAGCAGAAAGGCCTATATAGTTGAGAGCTAATGCTGCTTAAATATACTGACCTTCTTCTGCTCCCAGCCCCTTGGAGCTGCCAAGGCCTTCCAGCAGCTGGGAGGCTGCCATCCAGAGTGCTCGTATCCTTTTCAGAAGGGCTGAAAATGCTGCTTTTCCCATTTTTCTTTTCTGCCTTTGAGGATTTCAGAAATGAAGCAGAGATGGAGCAAAGCATAATCACTGGAGTCCTTGAAGTCTCTTAGGGTGGTAAGACCTAGAATTCTTGCTTATCGCCAAGAAGCCGCTCTAGTGTCCTTGAGTCCCAAGGGAGAGGTCATCTGCTTCCTGCACTGACTTTGCAGCTGAAGCCCATTTCATCTGTATTCAGGCCAGGCAGTGGAGGACCCCAAACCCAGAAGTAGAGGACTTCCTCTCGGTCTCCTCTGGAATGGCCCTTAGCTTCCTGCTTCTTCCACGTTGACTTCCATGTTGGCCTAGATTTTCTGGGAATACTTCTGCCCTTGCACTTCATCTTTTGACCTCTAAAATACTGTTTTCCAACAGGGCTTCTGCAATTATTGAAATGTTAATAACTATAAGTGCTTAATATGAGAGCCAATAGCTGCAGGTGGCTAACGTCTATCATATTGGGTAGCAAAGTTCTGAAGAGTTCAGAGAGAAGAGTTTTATCTGTGAGGTCGAGACAACATCTGCCCCACGTGCCTCACAAGAGCACCCGGAGCAAACAGTTGATGAAATGCGAGAGGGCTTTACAAAAGGGGCTTCATAAAGCCATAGTGTGAACTGAGGGGCCTTATTCTTAGGGCTAGAGGGGACCCTCCAATGAGAATCAATGCCCAGAAGATGAATAACTTGGGTTATGGCCAGAATTTTAGTGATAACTTACAACAAAGTCTTGAGTTACGACCTGAATGCTGGCTGTTGGTGCTTCCATATAGTCTCGGATACAGATTTAACCCTTGAAAGAGTTCTGGAGGGAACATTACAACATCCTTTCTTGTGTGGGATTAATAGAAATCATGGGCCAATGTCTCTCTAAGGACACAGAGATCTGTCTATATACAGGAGAGACTTCGAAGACTGTGTGTAGAAGCCTAAGCCTTCACTGACCAATTTGAGTTACAACCAACCCTTGTGAACGAATTGAGTTCCTGAGTCCACTGTATTATTTCTGTAAAATGCTTCTTGTTGGGCTGTTTGTTTATATTTTGCTATCTCTCACTTTGCGCTGAGTTCTTAAAGGGTAATGTTCCAGCAGGGCCATTTCATAGCTTCATCTCTACAGTCAAGAGATGCATGTTCAAGGAAATAATATGTCTGGAGTCCCGGAGGTTACGTGGGTTTGAAGTATATGGGGCAAGCTGGGTGCACAGAAGAGGCAGGACAAGACAGTAGTGGGACAGACAGCTGGGGATCCTGCTCCCCCCCTTGACATTCTAGACCCATCCAGAGAGAGCAGGGAGCCAATTCCTGATGCTGGGAATGTATCTGCATAACAGGGTGTCCAGCTTGTAGGAGATTAATTGAGAAAAGCTGATCAAAGGAGAAACGATCGGCTCAACATATTCTGCTTGTTGGAGAAAGCCAAAATGATCATAGAAATCTCTGCCTAGCAGGACTCTGGGGGCTGGGGGGAGGCGCTGTGGCTGCCTTTGGCTGATGGTGGCTGGGCTGAAGTTCGTTCCTCTGACTCTCTACTCTTCTGAGCTTTTGTTTGTCTGGGGAGAGGAAGGGGGAAGCTACAAGCTGTCCATCAGAGCTTCAAGCAGGAGAGAGCTTTTGTTGTTGTTTACTTATTTAACAGGAAAATTTAAACTTAATGTACCCAATTCTGGTAGTGATACAGGGGAAGAGAGAGCTTCCCCACACGTTCTGATCCCTGGGTTTCAAACCTCCTACCTTCATATAGCTTGAGGCCATTGTCTACTTGGATCAAACTTGCATGCTGGCTTCAGCATTTGAGGAGTCTTGAGCTCAGAGTTAGTACCTCTGAGAAGAAAGTTCTCAGCCAGGGTATTTTACTTCACTGGGGCTGCTATTAAAAAACATACAAAAACATGGGGTCAGAAATTTAGCTTAGTGGTGCTGCACCTGCCTCACAAACGATAGCGCAAGGTCCTGAGTTCGATCCCCCACATAACCCAAAACAAAAAACCTCAGTCTGAGTAATTTATAAAAAACAAAACTGGGCATGGTGAATGCATACTATCATCCCAGCACTCTGGGAGGCTGAGATAAGAAGGATCCCAAGTTCAAGCATCAC
>PVIR01045744.1:0-10559 GCA_004026965.1 Petromus typicus
CCGTAGCTCACTATTGTCTTGCTGTTCCACATCACAACATCAAGGATCATTGAGAACTCTACTATAACCAGCGGCATGGGGAGTTGTTCCTTTCCCACACACCAACTGTAGGCTCTTCCGGCAGCCACTGTGGGCGAAGCAGACTCAGACATGTAATGTGAAAGTCAATTGATGAGCGCGTCACTCACTCAAAGTGGTCTCCATTCACCTACTAGAACAGCCGCAATCAGAAACTGACTCTACCAAGCATAGGCAATTATGCAACACAAATAAAACTCTCATACCCTGTTGGTCAGAGTGAAAGTTGGCACCACTTTTTAACAATAGTTTGGCAGTTTTGTATACACACAAATACATATATAAGGATATATTTATACAGCAATCCATGTATGTATATACATATACATACACTTGTATATATATAATATATATATATTATATATATATACATACATACACTTGTTTCAAAACTCACCAAAGTATACACCTAAAATAGCTACATATCACTGTGTATGAATTATCCCTTACTAAAGGATATTTTTTAAAAATAACACCTTCTACCTTTCAAGTCATTTGAAACATTAGCATCAGGCTTCCCCAACACCATACCCTTCAATGCACATAAGCATAAAAATCACCATTTTCTCTTTCAGATGTTTCAGAGTCTTGGACATAATTTTCTCCACTGTCATCTCTCCTGTCCTGCACCCCATCATCTCTCGCCACATCTCCTCTACCATCTCAGCAAGCACTGCTACGTCCATCCTGTGTGTTCTCACATTCCAAACTGACACATCTGATCATGACAGCCATCTAAACTCCAACGGCCTTACCATCACCAGAGGCCTGGGATGGGCTTTACTCTGAACACCTCTCCAGTCCTCTTCAGTCATCTGCTATTGGTTCACATTTCAGCCACAGAGGCTTTCCAAGAGACTCTTTATGTCTTCCCTGTAAAAGACCCTTCTCAGTCACTGTGTTCTCTGCTCATAAACCCATTCACCTATGTCCTTGGTGATCCTTCAGATTTCTCCTCCGCAAGGCCTCCATCAGCCCAGTTTTCCTTCCCCTTTTCCCCGACAAGTCAGAGCCCCCATCTACGCCTCTCATAACATCCATGAAATGTCTCTTCATTGTGCTTTCTCCCATTGGTATTGCATCACTACTTGACTTATTTATTGCTTAATGTCTACATCTCCTATTGGATTTAAGTGTCACAGAAACAGCAGTGCTACCTATCTTATTCACTAACATCCCCAGTACCTACTTTTGAAAGGATCAAAAAACATGAAAAAATGAATTAATATGGCCTATGATGATCCAAGTGAGCCCACGGTGACAATAAAATAAAGTGTCAACAATGACCTTCTCTGAGAGCAAGTAGCTTCTTTAATCATTGGCATTTTGCTTCTAAGATGAGTCCAGAGGGACTTAGAACTCAGAATAGAATAAACAAGCCTATAAAGTCTGAATGTCATCTTATCATTAAGGGTTTATTCACTGGAATCTCTCTGTTTTAAATTCTAAGAGAGATGGACTAATTACCTGAGATGAGACAACGTGCATCCAAAAGAATAATAACTTAAATGCATATAAATATATCAAATATACAATGATTTGTAAATTCACAATAACACTAAGAATTCACTGGTCACCACTGGAAATTGCTTGGGCATCAACTCATTATCCTAAAAAGAGATAATAAAGAGGAGGAAATCAAATATTTAACATGTCTTTCTAGCAGTTCAGAGTAATCATAGGCTAAATGAGAGAAAGTTCTTCACAGAATTCTAATAAGTGCACAATAAGTTCTATGGTGGTAACAGTCAAAGTAGCTTACTACCTCTAAATCCTTGCTTGACTTTATGTCTCCACAAGACATTTCAAATGACATTTCCTTAAGCAAAGTCAGAGATGTCTTTCATACTTCAAAGGTTTTACATGTCATAGATCAATAGGCTGAAGTATGGCTGAATGAAGACAGACTGAACATAGAGGCAGAGCAGGGGACATTTTTTGGAGAATTTTGAAGGCTGGCACAAAGAGTCTGTGCTTAATTTGGTAGATGGTGGAGTGCCACAGATTTTCTTCCTTAGTGATGGTGTGACATTGCCAGAGCTGTATTGTGTAAAAATAAATCTGGCAACATATATTAAAATAGACTGTAGAATGGAGGGACTGGAGGTGGGGAAAGAGTTGTGAAGTTATTGCAATATTTAAGGAAGCTGTCATAATGGCCTAAAGTGGGGTGATAGAATTTGGAATGGCAGCTTCAGAAGCCAGTGGAAGCCAGAGGGGAAGTATAATTAGATGCAGACTAACAGCCAGACTTAAAAAAGAAATGTATAAATGTATGAAGTGATATTCGCAGTGTGATGATTGATAAATGACTTGTGAGAATGATAACAATGACTGGCATGACTCAGTTCACAAGCCCTAAGCAGTTAAAGTTTCACAACATTCTGTCGGCTAAAAAAAAAAAAAAAAAAAAAAAAATCTATTAAATGATTAAGTAACAATTGTATCAGAGCCTAACCAAATGATACAAATCATTTGAGGACATAAAGCAGAAAGACTCAACATACATATGACCACAGATGTGAAATCCCAGAATCGTGAAACAACCACCAACAGGAGCCCACAGCCATACCTAAGCCAGGCAGAGAGGCGGAGACACAACTAGAGCCAGGGACAGGGCACCTACTGCAAGCTGGACCTATGACAAGCCAGCACATTTGGAGGCTGTGAGCAGACACAGCCAGAGATGATTTCTAATGCACAGTTGAAAATGAAAAAAATAATTTGAAATCTCTCTCCTTCCCAACTGCCAGTCTGCTACCAGAGCCACACACTGAAGAAGATCAACCAGACTCCAGCTGATAGAGGAACCAGAGAAAATGCCAAGGATCAGGCCCCGACAATAGAGACCAATCAGGGGGTGGGAGAAAAGTGAGCCTAAGAGCATATAGACCTGTGGCCACAACAACAGTGAGTTCTAAGATGAAAGGCTTCAAAATGTCAACACAAGATTAAACAGATAAAAGTACAAACTCAAGCAAATTAAGTAAAAACTCAGTGATCTTACATTTGAATTAGAAATCTCAATTTAAACATACTGTTTATGTTCATGTATATATTTTCTTAAGAAAAAGCTGAATGCAATGACAACAGAAGCAATGAGCTTTCCTAGCACTCCGATTATGATCTAGAAATACCATTCCCCCCTGAAATGGAGCAAGGAACAAATCCCTCCAGATAACAGCAAAGTGAACTTGGGATATTACAGAGTATTGTGCCAGAAAGCAGGGACATTATCCAGGATGGTGGGTTGTGTGAAAGGATACTGTAACCACCATGAAGGGCTTCCCTCTTAACTAAACAAGACAATGTGAATCAAAAGGAATGATTACTGGGGGCTGGGGATTTAGCTCAGTGGTTCTGGTACCTGTCTTGCAAGCACAAGGGCCCGGGTTCAATCCCCTGGTAACCATATACAATGGGCGTGGAGACTCACACCCAGCAGCAGTCAGTACCACATACCACGGTGCCAGGTATGGTGGCTCACACCTGTAATCCCAGCACTTGGGAGGCAGAGGCAGGAGGATTGCTGTGATGTGAGTTTGAGGCTGAGGTCAGGACCAGCCTGAACTACAAAGTTGAGACCCTGTCTCAAAAAAAAAAAAAAAAAAAAAAACCCAGAATGATTACTGCAAGGAATTAGAACACATTAAACTATAATAATGTGAAAATATTCAAACCTGAATATAATCACACCTCTATATCAAACTACCAGGTTTATATAAAGTTCAAAAATAAACTAACAAGTAAAATGACAGCTTGGCAAACCAATCAGTCAAATCCAAAATGTGGAACATTCTACACTGCAGTATAAACAAATGACACAGTGTCACTAACAAATCAATGACTTAAAAATAGAAAAAAACAAAAACAAAAAACGACTTAGGAAACGTATCAATCAAACACAGTGTGTAGACCATTTTTGGATACCGACTCAGACAAGCCAACTGTAAAAAGAATTTTTGAGACAACATAGGCAACATATATATATGGAATGAGTTTTAGATGATTTTAAGGAATTATGTTAATTTCACTTGAGATGAAAAAGTGTAAGAGTTGCCAATTTTTTTCAAAGGATAAAAGGTCTTAAGACTAATTCCTAGGTACTCAGATACCCATATTTGGTCTGGAAGGGCCGTGTCTGAAACTTACATTGGGGCTCCGAAAGTTCATGGTCAGAATCACCAAAGCACCTTTTACCAACTCAGATTCCCCAGCCTCACATAGAGCCCTTGACCTGGAACCTCGGGCCCTGTGGCAGGATGACACCAAGCAGTTCCCCTGACCACCCTGACAGTCTTCTGGATTTCAGAGTCCCACTCCTCTAAAGTCAGCGCAGTGGGTCCCCCTCTGAGCTGCGTCATTCGTTTACACCACTCCATCTATACAGCTTAGCAGCTGTACACCAGGAAATTTGCCCAAAACACTAGGCTTCCCACTCGCTGAGACCCAAGCAACCATCTCCTCCTGGAAGCTCCTTTCAGCATGGCAAAGCAACAAAAATAATCTTTAGATTTATGGCAAACCTTTTAATCACTTCTGATATGCCATCCTTAAAATTCCTACAAAACTCATGGAAGGCATCTGCATCCTTATCTGTATTTTATAGATTTTTTTTTTAAAGCTGAGACTCAGAAAAGCTGAATAAGTGTCCATCTATCTCATCGTCAGAGGGTGAGGCTGAGGCCAGAATCAGCCCCATTCTTAAGACCACATTCTTTCTATACTACTAGATGGCTTCTGAGATGCAAGCAGGGAAAATGTCCCTGCCACACACGCCACTTCCTTTACATCTGTGTGCAGGATTTATCTTCCCTATCAGCTGTGTGTGGCAGCTGCCACAGCAAAAGACTCAAAGTACTGAGTGGTACCTAATATCCGAGTCTAGAGAACAAAACTGACAGGAAAAAAAGCATGAATTAAAGTCCAATTTTAATCTATTAATCTATATTAGCAATATTAATCTCATAATTTAAAAAAGATCCCCTTCACTGATAAATTATGATCATTTCTTTTTATAAATTACATGTATGGAATGTCTGTAAGGATGCTGAAATTTCATGTGTCATGTATTTATTTCATAGCAGGAACCAGTTAAGATTTTCATATTTTGACATTTTTAATAAATCGATAGATTCAAAGGTATAAGCCAAAAAGTCATTATCCTTGCAGAGAAGATATAAATAAGACTTAACACTTTTATTTACCCATTCCAGGCTGCAGGTATTACCTAATAGCTTTACTTTATGAAAAGATATTCACTTCCTTTGAAATGCTTTCTTCGCATTAAGGCAAAAGTGTATAGTATCCTTGAGAAACTAAAATGCTGAGCATAAAACCAAGCTCCTGCTCTTTAGTATAATTTTAACCATCATTCCATTATCCACTGAAAATATATATGCTCATGTAAATTAAATACTCAAAATAACCAAAAATTACATTCCCAAACACTTTCACTAAAGTGCAAAAAATTTCATTCGTCACCCTCATCCAGACATACCACAGAACAGCTTGCCAAAAACTGAACCTCTCAGTAAAGTCTAAACTGTACACAGTAGGGGACTTAATTCTCAGGCCACGGGAAGCTAAACCCCTGAGCGAATCCCCTGCTGATTGCCCTTGGCAGTCACACTGTGAACTGAGCTATTTTTCCCACCCCAGAATGTGGGTGAAGAGTCTCTCCCTGCTTTAGTTCACCCTAGTAAACTACTACAAGAGCAAAGAGTCATTTTTTCTGAAGTTGAACCCTATTGCTGCCAATCAAGGCCATTTTGAAGCTCCCCAAATCTCAGTCACTACTCAGCAGGAGAATCTGTGATGACGCAGGAGGAAGTTGTTGTTTGAAAAAGACAGGACAAGAGTCCTTAACTGCGGATAAGTCAGCCAACTCTTCTCAGGAAAGAGGTTGGATGGAGAATCAAATTACTGTGACTGAAAATATTCATGAATTTAATGACTTCTAAATATTAGTACCATTCCAACGATGAGTTTTATTCAAAACCTTTGCAGTTAGCCTTTTGTTGACTGTTTTGTTACTGATTACAATGATTGTTAATAGTGCAACACAAATCAACTGCAAAATGAATTTGGAAATCTTTTCAAAGTGCAGGATTCAATGAAAGCAGCATCGGAAAGTCATGGTCATATGAGCTCTGGGACAATTAGACCAAGTAAAAACTACTGACAACACAAAGACTTTGGAGAAAAATAATTTCTTAATATTGTTTTAAGATAAAGCCTCCAATCAAATACTTTTAATCACTTACCTTGAAAAGTTCATCCCCAATGTAAGTAAAATCACATGAAAGGGCCACTTTCCTGAGCAAAGGACCAAAAAAATAACAACAGTTTCTTTCTATCCTGGCGTAAGGGGCCTTATCAGTCCAAGTTCATAATTTTCTTAAAATAATTTTCTTTAAATAATAATATCACTCATAGAATTTTAGGTAATAAATTTTCCATATTTTTCATTACTGTGTTTTTTGAATCTAGCCTCTAAAAAGATGGATTGATTCCCGTCCTCAGTGAGTTTGCAGTGGAAGGCGATTTGTTGCATGGCTATTATTTCTTGCCATATTACTGCTATAATTTAACATTTGTTCCCTTTATTCTTTGTTTCCTGACGTGTTATTTATGTTTAATTATGTTTGCTTCCTTAAACCTATGTAGCTCTGAATGCTTAAATGCAAAAGAATAATCTGAACAGTATGGACTTAATTTTTAACTCTAAAAATAACATTTTTCAAAATATAGAACAGTACTCTAACACATGCCATTTAATTTAAATTCTGTAGTCTTGGAAAGGACAAAGTAGAAGCCATTCTGCACCACTGACCAGTCCTCACTACCACTACCTGTGGTACTGTGCAAATCGCCTTCTGTGAGACTCAGCCACTATGAGGCCTGGAGTTTGCATCAGGGTCTTGTCACGTTAAAAGAAAGGAGAAGAGACACAGGTGTTTCTCAGAGCATGAAGTCAGGACACTCTTGCTCCCTGTCAAAGTGGTTGGGAAAATCTGAGATCACATGCTAAAGAAAACACCCTTTCTTTCTCTTGTTGCCATTCATCCCTTATCATTCCTCAAGCCATACACTGAAAAATTATTGTACTGCATGTTGGCCTTTTGACTCTTCCTTTCCTCTGAAAGTTTTCCTCTTCATTCGGTCTTCCATTCATTACTCCACAGGTGTTTACTGAGCACCTGTTACGAGGCCTTCTGCTCAGCACCGAGGACCCAATAAGACAGACTCCACTCAAAACACTCCAGAACCAATGGAGGCTGCAGAGAACGACTAATAAGAGCATTATGCTAGAAATGATGAGGATACACTGGAGAGGTACAAGCAAGGAGACTCAGTATACTTGGGGGTTGAGCAGGGGATTTTGTAGAGGGATGAAATTCAGCTGAGAAATGAAGGCCAGAAATACTGCAAGAGCAGAATAAAAGTGTTCTTAGCACAGGAAAGGAGTTCTCTAGGAAACTTCTAGAACTCAAATGAACATGTAAGACAAGATGAACCTTGTATGTTCACTGGAGAAAGCATGAGCTGCCCCCAAACTCACATCCCCAAGGGAAGGCCTTCAGTACAGCAGCTAGGATAGTAATAAACAAAATTAAGCCAGGCATGGTGGCAGCACCTATATTCCCAGCACATGGGAGGCTGAGGCACAAGGATCACCATGAGATGAAGGGTAACTTGAATTACACAGTGAGTTCAGGACCAGCCTGAACTACCAAGTGAGACCTTGTCTCCAGAAATTAATTTAATAAACACCTACCCACTTTTAGAGAAGCCAGTAACAAGATAAGTCAGCATTTTGTTTGTATTCTTGTCTTTATCTTACTTACAATTCTCTTCAATATGCACACTAAACAATAACAAAATCATCAAAAAGTAAGTATTACCTCTTAACACTACAAAGCATTGAAGCCACCATGCAATGTATACCAGGTAACTCATTGGGACAGCAGCCTTCCAAAAAGTTCTTACTGGCTAAGAAGAGTGTGCTTCCAAAACAAGGAATTAATTGACGTAGAGTAAGGAATAACATGAGCTCTGGCATCTAGTATATTCTACAATTGTCAACTTCATGTTATCACTGTGACTTGAGTATTGGTTCCACTCATCCTTACAGGATCATTCCTCAGTTTTCTAATCCAAAAGGAAAACTGAGCTATAAAGATTAAATTAAATAATACATGTATTTTATTGTATTTCTTTAATAAGTTGAGTTTATTGGTACACTTTAGGAATATATTATGATCACATTCATCACTGAAACTCTGTACCTGTGCATGATATATCCTGATTCTTATTTTTTCCCATTCCCCTGCCCTCCAAAGTTGTAGACTCTTGACCCCACATATGCATTAGCTTTGTTTCTGTTTTTCCCTTTTCACCACCCAATTTTTCTTTCTCTCCTTTGGTTTCCTATCCCTCCCTCCAGTGCCCCTTTCCCTTTTTTCTTCCTATTTCATAATATTTATCACACATTCTGGCCCTCATTTTTACACCTTCATTTTCTCACACTAGAGAAATGATCAGGTATTTACTCATCTGTATCCTTTTCATTTCACTTATGTTTTCTAATACATAACCTGGTACATAAAAGTACTGACCAAACATTATCTACTGTAGTTATAATTCTCTTTTATTACAATATATTCACTCCATTAATAATTTAACTTATGAATAAATCTAGAACTATTGCTAAGTACATCTGTGCTCAGAAAGTTTTCTTGAAAAAAATGACAGGAATCACTGAAAAGGGGGTGAGAAAATATCTATAATGCTGCAATCAAGTTGTTCAACACTTCAAAGATCAATTTAAAACACAGTCCCATCTTGCTACAATTCTCACCTCCTTCAAATATCATCTCCAGCTGATAAATCACTATTACATAAAGTGCAATAGACCTGATTTACCCTTAAAATCTGCTATGATTCAGTGCAGGGTGTGAGAACCAAATGGGATTATTTCAAGCATGAACAAAAACATTTAGCTATCAAAGGTAAATGTAGCCAGGATGGATTTGGAATTGTAGGAAAATCAAAACAATTTTAAAGACAAGAATAAAAATTTTTAACTATTATTTGGCTTGCTACCACAATATTTTAAAATGCCAGAACTGGCAGAGTAATGTTCATGGTCTTTCCTAATATGTTAATTGAGAGGCATTTTCTTGCATACGAAAACAGAAATTTAAGCTTAAGACACATATCTTCTGAACAGATGAACTATTTCGGCTAAGTGGAGAATCAATCCAAATTTCAGCTAACTTTCCTGTGATCTGGAAATGTGGGTCTGGTACTTTTACAAAGACCTTTTCACAAGCTAACATTCCTGTAAATTTCATAAACAACTTTGAAAAAGATAAGAAATGCATGGTCAACAGAGAAATTTAACATGGTGAAAATATTAAAAGACAAGGTAATTTTATATTTAATAAATCACACATAATATCTGTTATACTACATGATTTCAAAGTTACTAACTTGAAGTTCACTTATTTGGAATTAAGAAACAATAAGTCTTATATATATATGTATGTATATGTATATATATCTGGGGGGGATACGTCTGTAACAAAGAGTGTTATTAGTCATTCTAATCAGTCTGAGAAATTGTTATATACACATATATATACACATATCCCACTGTAGCCATTTTTACTTCCACTTCCTATCCTCCTCTTTTCCAATCCTATAGTTACCCTTCCCACTGACACAAAGTCTACTATCAATTCTTAAAAGAGAAGATCACTCAGTAAGTTAATATGATGGAAACATTTGCAGAAAACAAAATTTAGCCTATTTAAATGGGAAAAACTATTTAGAAGAAATGTAGGCATGCCGTCTTCCACATAAACAAATGTGAACATTACATAAAACTAATTATGCTTCCTATTTTAGGTACCCATTTAAAAGCTCCACAGAAGCTTCTCACTGGAAATATTCCAAACACTACCTTTCAGGCATTGTTAGAGCTATTGCAAATGTTTTAAAAGAACAAAGCTAGAATATAAATAGTCATAACAAAGACTTTTTACTAATTCCCACCAATCTCGCCCCTCCTCCCCTCCAGACGCTCTTCAGGATCGGACTGGACCAAGGAAACAGTTAGAAGAAAACACTCAGAAAGTCAAGAGTTGTGAGGTAAAGAATTAATGAGCACTGTATGAATGAACCAAGGATGGAACTGTGGGAAGCAGTTGGGTAATGAGATTATGCTTACATTCATCTAGAATTACTGTTCTTCTTAAGAATAGAAGTATGATAAAAAAATAGGTCATTCTTACTGTTTGGCTTGCTGTAAAGAGTTTATTTCTCTGTAGCAAATAAGAGGAGAAATACCCAACACAGATATCTTGCCTCTTTTAGTTCAATAGACAGTAAATTTCAGAGTCTGAAGATTGACTTTTTTCCACTTTCACTGCATACAAAAGTTCATCAAACTAAGATTATTTCCTAATCTTAGA
>PVIR01045745.1:0-10579 GCA_004026965.1 Petromus typicus
GCCTCTTCCTCCCGAGTGCTGGGATTACAGGCACAAGCCACCATGCCCGGCACTGGGGTATGCAGTACTGATTGCTGGTGGGAGTGAGTCTCCACACCCAGCATTGTGGTATGTAGTTACCAGGGATTGAACTCAGGACCAGACAGAGTGCTAATATCTAGAATATAAAAAGAACTCAAAAAATTAAGCCATATTAAATTAAAGATCCAATCAAGAAATAGGCAAGAAAAATGAACAAATACTTCACAGAGGAAGAAATACAAATGGTGAATAAATATATGAAAAAATGTTCAGCATCTCTCGCCATTAAAGAAATGCAGATTAAAACAATGCTAAGATTCTGTCTTACTCTAGAAAGAATGGCAATTATTAAGAAGTCAAAAAATGGGCCAGAGATTTAGCCCAGTGGTTCCAGCACCTGTCTTGCAAGCACAAGAGCCCGAGTTCGATCCCTGATAACCACATACAACAATACCAGGCGTGATGACTCACACCCACCAGCAGTCAGTACCACATACCACAGTGCTGGGCAAGGTGGCTCACCCCTATAATTCCAAATCTCAGGAGGCAGAGGCAGGATGATTGCTGTGAGTTTGAAGCTGAGCTCAGGGCCAGCCTGAACTACAAAGTGAGACCCTGTCTCAAAAAAAAGAAGTGGTAATGGTATTTACACATCTGTATCGTATTTATTTCACTTATGGGTATGGCCACAAGGTGCATTCGTTTAACTATAAATGTTTCAAATTTATCATTTTATGGCTAATACTCCATTTTATATTTTAAAAAACCACATCTTCTTTATCCAGTCTCCATAATGGGCATTTGGGCTGTTTCCAAGATTTAGCTTTTACAAATTGTCCTGCTGTAAACATAGGTGTACATATGTAGCTGTGGTATGGTGCTTTTAATTCTTTCGTGTATATCCTTCCTAGCAGGAAATAGCAGGGTCAAATGGGACCTCTAATCCTAATTTTTTGAGGAATCTCCACATTAATTTCCCCAGTGGTTGCACCTGTGTACATTCCTCAGACAAAGAACTACTATCTAGAATACATAAAGAAATTTAAGAAATCAGCCCCCTTCCCAATTTAAAGACCCAGTTCAAAAATAGGCATCTGAAATGAACAGACATTTTTCAGATGAAGAAGTAAAGGCAGCAAAGAAACATATGAAAAAAGGATCAGCGTCACTAGTCATGTGAGAGATGCACATGAAAACAACACTAAGATTCCATCTCACTCCAGAAAGAATAGCGGCTATTGAGAAATCAGCCACATTGCAAAATTTGAGAAACTATTCCTAAAAAGAACACCAAAGTCATGTCTGAAAGACCAATTGCTAAAGAGCATGACTTGTGGGTTCAATCAACCATATCAGTAGAAATTCTGCCTTTTTATGGAAACATCCTAGATACACACCAACAGATGAATGGATAAAGAAAATGCAGTATGTATGTACAATGGAATATTATTCATCCACAAAGAATAAAATCAAGTTATTTTCAGTAAAATGAATAGAAATAGAAATTATCATGTTAGGTGAAATAAATTAGAGTCAGAAAATTCATTCATCCATGGTATTCCTCATATGAAAAACTCAATGAGTAAGTAACTACAATAAAGTAGAGGTGACAGAAAACTAGAAGGCAGGACTTCTAGAAATAGGAAAGAGGAGGAGAGGGAGGGAAGAAAATGAGTGGGGCAATGAGATAGAATAGACAAAGATGTTAAAATCATGTGACAATTTACCAAAACCAACCTCACCATTCTGTATTACCCACATATACTAATACGTGCATACATAACCAATTAGATACAAGAAATTCTGCTGCTTGAGCTAAAGGGGACAAAGATAGAAGAAAAGGAAAGCTGTTAATCTTCAGACAGGAAGTAGGGTGTTAAAGCTATTTGGAGGTCAGTGTGCTGTCATTCGCAAAAAGGGAATTTTTTTTTTTTTGCTTTTAGAAAAATGTTTTGCTTTTAGAAGGGACCAGAAACAACAAGTTATTCTTCACTTTAAACGGGATATCTAAAAAAGAAACTCACATCATTGGACCCCTAGAATTTTCCATGAAATAGAAGGCCCTAAATTTGTCAGCTTTACTTTCCCTTATGTTTTTATCAGGTTTATTTACCATACTTGGATATGCAAGTGTCTTTTCCATAAGTCTAGAGTCATTGCTACTTCATGTTCACTACATTCATTAAGCATAATGTTATCAGTACAATGGTCCAGCATGGTATCTTGTGGAAGATATCTTGAGCATGATCCCTACGGAGTACATTTTGGCACGTGGGTGGAGAGTTGATATACCTCTGAGATAGAACACTGTGAAGTTTTATTTCTGCCCTTGCCAGCTGGAAGAAAGTTTCTTCTAGTAGTCTTTACTGGCAGGTTTCACATACACAAAAGCGTTTGCCCCATCAATAGCTACATAGTGGATACATGGAATGTGCTTATTTGCTCAAGTAATGAAACTACAACTGGAAGAAGAATAGCTATAATTTGAGTTAACACCCAATTGAGTTTATGATTATTTACTGTCATTCTCCATTATCCACTTGCTTTCTGCATAGGCCAGATAAGTAAGTTGAATAGAGATCATGTGATGGGAATCACCATCCCTGCATACTTCAAGTTCCCAATGGTAACACTAATCTCTGCAATACTATGGCCCCCAAGTTACAACCAAGCTGACATATGAACAGCTTGGATTAATTAGATTAATGGAAGATCTATCTGTCTCTTATTATCTACAGCATGTACCTAGGTAAACATCCAGATCTCAGCTGTATTGACTTACAATCAATTTGAGTAACAACTAGCCTTTGGGAACTAATTGAGGTCCTAAGTCAAGGGTTCACTGTCCTAGGAATGTGACATTACTTGTGATGTCCTGTTTTCCTAGGTAGATACAGTTCTAGTGGTCATCATTTGTTTTTTTCCATATTCCAGCCCTAACCCCACAGCTTAGAGAACCAATATAGCAATTCTCCCATTGTTCTATATGTCTGTTCCGGCTGTCATTCTTTAACTGTGGAAATATCCACAGGATGGGTTCAGGGACCCAGCAGACCCACAGGCATACCTTCGCTTCTACTTTAGCCCATACTCTGACTTATGAGCTGCAATGATGTTTTAGGTCTCCTGGAATTGGTGTAAGCTTAGAACAAGTGTCCAATAATTCTCAAAATGTTTGATTATCTCATTTTCTACAGTGCACATATACTGGTAAAAGACTATAGGTCTCTTTGGGGAAGACTTCAAAAAAGATTAATAGCATAAGATTTTTATAATATACAATGGACCATCCACAATGAGGCTTAGCCGCCATTTCCAAGGGCTGCTGGGTCTATACACAGGCTCAAGACTGAGAATTGAGGAGTCATGACTTTGTTTATGACACAAGTTAGACTTCTGTTCAGGTGGGCTAGAGCTCTTTTACTTGCACAGATCAACTAAGATTAATAGACTGCCCATCTAATTCTTTTCTAGGGACTTCATGATCAATTAGGTAATCCCACAGTCAGAATCCAGTTATGGGTCAGACTATTCTGATTGTTCTTTGACTCCACTGTACTAACCAGGTTTCCCCTTGCCTCCTTGCCTTTGGCAATTAAAGTGCTTGCACTTGACCACTGCCACTCTGGGACCCGTTGCTTTAGGTTTCCTTATTTAGTGGCAGCAGTTTCCACTGTGATTTAACAGAGCTCTTCAAGGATGTTGGAGCTCCACTTAATGAATTTATAAATATCTCACAGTTGTGCTGACAAATATGCCTTTAAATCTAGTCACATTGGAAGACTAATTGTAGAAATCCCAGAACTAATTCAGAAAAACTCATCCTGAAGATCCTGTTCATCTGGAAATACTCTGAGTACCTGTTACAGCTTGTGTCTAGATGCCCCCCCTCAAAGCCTCATGTGGTCAGAGGGGGGCTTCTCGGACATGGCTGGATCCAGGCAGGGTGTGTGACACTGGGGTCAAGGATGTGATGCTGGGATTGACTTACGATGTGATGCTGGAATTAAGGCTGCCTGACCTTGGTGGGAATGCCACCTGCCCCCAGGATGGGCAGCCTGGATAGAATATGAGGGACAGAAGAGGAGTGTTGCTTGTCGCTTGTCACTTGCTGCCTTCTGCCTGCCATGAACTGTTTTTCCTCTACAGCATTCCTCTGTCATGTCACTCCGCCTTGGAGCCAACCACGTATGAACTGAAACCTATATAAACTGCTAGCCGAATAAACCTCCTTGCATTGTGAATGTTGGATATTTTGTCTCAGCAATGAGAAAAATACTTAGGATAGTACCAAAATATGTAGTAGGTTTCTTCAGAGAAATGGAACCAATAGTTCTATGGGGAAACGGACTGACAAGCCTAAAATTCATAAGACAGGCTTGTAGCTTGGAGATATAGATAAGAGTTGATGTTGTGGAGTTAATTCCAACATCTACAGGGCAGGCCAGTAGATTGAAAACTGCGGCAAGATTTCTGTGTTGCAGTCTTGAGGCAGAATGATTCTTCTGCTGCCTTGTATATAATCCTTTGCCCTGAGCAATCATCTCAGTGGTTTGTGATTCTTTACCAGGTGGGGTGACCCAAACCTTCATTCCTATGTCAGAGAAAATCAGAGCTAGGGAGTAGTTAAAGCTGTGTACAAACAAATCTTTTTCAGAACTGTTGTAGTAGAGAAAAATAGATCTCAATACAGAACTAGGTTCAATTCCAGATACAGTGGGAACAAGTGGAGATTTATAGCTGAGGAGCAGGGAGGTGACCAATGAATGGAAAATTATGAACAGGAAACATTTAAGGAAAGAGCAGATTCTGGCTAAAGCAACCTAACAAGATGTTTGCTGAGGACCAGTCAGAGCAATCAGATATCACTGTGAGATTTGGTTAGACATCAGGAATGATCAGATGTGAGGGTTGGGAGATTCTAGCTAAACTGACTTAACAAGGTTCTTGCTAAAATTGAGTGATGAAAAGATAGACATGGAAGTATCAAAGTCAAAACCTAGTTAGGAAAGGAACTCAGCGGTTTCTGGCTAAAATTTGATGAAGGAGAAATCTGTCACCTCAAGGAGTTTGTAGTTTTCCACTGACTTTAATCATTGGGTATAAATTCATTAAGAGATGTCTTGTACTCCAGACATGCTCTTCCTTGCCTCTACTGTAGGGGGGCTACCCAAATCTCCGTGGTATTTGGGAGTCAGCCAAGCCAGTCATAACCACAACACTCTTCTTTATCTATTAATTTCAGACTTGAGGAACTCAGAGTCGCCAAGTGACAGTCCTTGCTTCCTGTGCAGTAAAATTATTGTATCTCCTGGTGGATGCATTACTTCTTTCAGATTAGAACATCGCAAGCAGCAGAGCATAAATTCAGGCTCAGGAAGAAAAAAAATGTGCTAATTTATAACTAGGAGTATTAATAAGGGATGTGATTCTTGGCCCAGAGCTGAGGGCTCAGAGAATAGATCACGAGGCTGTTAAGGATTATTTACAATTTGCCTCACTGTTTTGAATTTACTTGAACCCCTAATTTCATTTTCTATCCTAATTTTTTTTTCCATTTTGGAATGGAAATATATATCCTATATCCTGTGCCACCATTGTTTTGCAAGTTGGCTTCATAGATTCACATATGGAGAGGAAGTTTAGTCCAGGATGAATCATATCCTAATCATATCACCCACAAGTGATTTAGATGGTTCAGATTATGAGATTTGAGGTTCAGAGTTAATGAGGTCAAGGTGAGACCTTTTACTTAAGTGTTGGTGCTAGAGTAAGACTTCTGAAAGTGTGAGTTGAGTGACTGTTTTCCACATGAAAAGGGGATGAATTTTAGAGGACTCATCTGGATTAAATTGTATCCCCTCAAAAAACTATGTGAAAAAAAGGAAACAAGGCCTATGTATGTAAGGGGTCGGGGTTGCAGGGTGGGCAAGGAAATGAGAAAAATGAGAAGTTATGTCATGTACTGGTACAAATTCTCAATGTAGATTGTGGTCATGATGTATATATAGAAATGTACCAATAAAATGATTAGAAAAATACCCAAAAAATGACTGTGGAGGGATGGGGTTGTAGCTCAGTAGCACTGACAAATGCAAGATCCTGAGTTCAATTTCCAGTACCAGAAAAAATACACTACATGGAAATCATAATTCCTAATACTTAGAATGTGACCTCGTTTGGAAATAGAGTCTTTACAGAGGTCAGAAAATCAAAATAAGGCCATTAGAGTGGGTCATAATGTTGTATGACCAGTGTCCTTATAAAAGGGGGAAATTTGGACCCTGAGATGAACAGTAGGGAGAAAGTCAGGTGAAGACAAAGGCAGAGTCTAAGGTGACACTTCTACAAGTACACACAGAGGGAAGAAAATGAGAAGCAGATGGGAAAAAGACAGCCATGTCACTGGAGTGACAGGCCAAGGCACACTTAAGGATTTCCAGAGACTACTAGATGCTAGAAGGTATGAGCAAGAGTTCTGCTCGAGCTACCAGCAAAAGCATGACCCTAACTGGCACCTTCATTTCAGACTTCAAACTTCTGTAGATATAAGACAAAATTTTCTCTTATTTTTAAACACCATGTTGTTGGTATTTTGTTATAACAGCCCTAGAAAACTGATGTGAAACCTTAGTGAGGATATTTTTATTCTCAGCTGCTGAGGTATCGTAAGTATGTGATAGTGTCATCCTTGATGTTTCTGAGATTCTTTAGTCCCTTTTTACCTCTATGAATCTTATTCTGTTCCCAGTGAACTATGGTTTTTTGAAGAACAAATGGAAAGCAGTTATCTGGACCCAGTTCTCTATCATGTTCTGTTAACAGGATTTGAAGTTCCCAAGCCAGAGGTCATCTTCAAATTGGAACATGGAGAGGAGCCCTGGATGTGGGAGAAGGACACCCCACATCACTATTGTTCAGGTGAGTGTGAGCCAAGCCAAAGAAAATGCAGAAGTCACTTCTTCCTCGAGCAAAACCAATGCTTTTAATTTTATTTTCATTAGTACATATTTGTAGTACATAATGATTATATTCATCATGGACAGTTGGTACATATATATAACACATCTCAGTTCTTTCTATTTCCCTTTCCCTTCCCTCCTTTCCTCTTCCTTGGCCAATGCTTTTAAAATGGTATTACTGTTACTGTTCTTAAAGGTTCTAAATTGGAAATCCCTGGCCCAGGACAGATGGCTTTGCATTCTCACTTACCAATTGATCTTTCCCTTTGTTTCCATTACTCTTATAAACTGTCTTCTTTGCTAGGCTTTCCTGAGTTGCCCCAATTCCTGTGCTACTCTGAATCCTGTGCTGTGTTTCCCCACTCTGGACTTCTCTTTCTTGAATAGTCTCTCCTTATATCATCTTTTATATATTCTGATTTGTTTTACTTAAAATTAGTCTCAAGGTGCATTTATTTACCTAAAAATGCCTCCAAATTTGTTACTGTTTATGGCAGGGTAGTACTGGATTGTACATAAAAACCATATTTTATTTATACATTCATCTGGTAATGGCCATGTAGTCTGTTTCCACGATTTAGCTATTATAAATTGTAAACATGGGTATGTGTATATCACTGTGGTGTGATGCTTTGGACTCAAGAAGATACTTTGAAGGGAAACAGCTGAGTCAAAGGGAACCTCTAGTTTTTGTTTTTTTGAGGAATGTCCACACTGATTTCCACAGTGATTGTGCCAGCGTACACTCCCACAAACAATGAAGAAGTGTTCCTTTCTCCCCACATCCCCATCAGCATTTGTTATTGGCTGATTTCTTAGCCATTCTTTCTGCAGTGAGATGGAATCTCAGCATTGTTTTGATTAGTACTTATGTAAGATGTAATTATGGCTATTCAAGCCAGTGATGTTGAACATATTTTCATATATTAAGTTGCTGTTTGTACTTATTCATCTGAGAAGTGTCTGTTCATTTAAGATGCCCATTTTTTTATTGGATTTTTAAGTTTGGGGGTGGGTCTGAGTTTTTAAAATTCTTTATGTATTCTGGATATTAGGCCTTCATCTGAGGAATAGCTCATAAAATTTTTTTCCCATTCTTTGGGTTGTCTCTTCACTCTGGTTTCTTTTCCTGTGCAAAAGCTTTTTAATTTGATATAATCCCAGTTGTTGATTCTTTGTGTATTTCCTGTGCGTGATCAGGATTTTCTTCATAAAGTCTTTGCCTACACCTGTGTCTTCCAGAGTTTTACCTAGTCTTGCTTTGAGCAGATTAACTGTTTCTGTTTTAATATTTAGATCTTTGATCCATTTCTTTTTTAGTTTAGTGCTTGGTGAGAGATGTGGAGCTACATTGAATCTTTGCTGTGTATCAAGCCAGTTTTCCCAGCACTGTGTATTAAAGAGGCTGTCCTTCCTCCAGTGAAGGAGTGTGGCCCCTTTGTTGTGCTTGGGATTGTTTCTGCATCTCTCCTGTCTTCAGTACGTCTTCTGTCCTTTGTAGGTCTGTTCCCCACCCCCAGTATCATATTATTTTAATCACTGTGGCTTTTTAGTACAGCTCCAAAAGGGATTGTAAGGCGCTTGCGTTGCCCTCATTCCCCAGAATCATTTTTGCTGTTCTGAGTTTCTTTTAGTTCCATATGAATTTTAGGTTTGTTTTCTCTAGTTTTGTGAGGTGTGTTATTGGTATTTGATTGGGGGATTGCATTAAATCTCTATGACGGTTTTGGAAGTATGGCCATTTTCACTATATTGGTTGTACCTATACAAGAACAGGAGATCACTTTCCTTTTTTTTGAGACAGGGTCTCACTTTGTAGTTTAGGCTGGTCCTGAACTCAGCCTTGAACTCAGCAGTCCTCCTGCCTCTGCCTCCTAAGTACTGGGATTACAAGCGTGAACCACTAGGCCTGGCACTGTGGTATATGGTTCTGATTGCTGGTGGGCATGAGTCTCCATGCCTAACATTGTCATATGTGGTTATCGGAGATCAAACCTGGGATGAGCTTGCAAGGAAGTAGCTGGAAGCACTGAGCTAAATCCCCGGCCTTTTTTATTTTTTTTGAGACAGGGTCTTGCTTTGTAGTTCACGCTGGTCCTGAGCATACTATGTAGCCCAGGCTAGCCTCAAACTCAAAGCAGTCCTTCTGCCTCTGCCTCCTAAGTGCTGGGATTACAGGTGTGAGCCACCACACCCAGCATTGTGGTATGTAGTACTGATTGCTGGTGGACGTGAATCACCATGTCCCATATAATTGTATGTGGTTACCAGGGATCAAACCCGGCACCTTGCACTCACAAGGCAGGTGCTGGAACCACTGGGCTAAATCCCTGGCCCTGTCTGGAGTTGTTTGTGCATCTTCTAGTCTGTTCCATTGATCCACAGGTCTGTTTCTTTGCCAGTACAATGGTTTTTGGTTTTTTGTTTTAAATCAGAATGGCTTTGTAGTATAGGTTCAACTTGGGAATTGTGATACTCCCTACCATGTCCTTGTTCCCTAGAACTGTTTTTGCTATTCTTGCTCTCTTCTGGTTTCAGATGAATTTTTGGATTATTTTCTCCATCTCTGTGAAATATGCTGTTTGGATTTCAATTGGGATTGCACTGAATCTATATAGTACTTTTGGCAGTATGGCCATTTTGACAATATTGGTTCTTCCTACCCAGGAGCAAGGGATGTCTCCCCATTTTCTGGTATCCTCTTGGATCTTCTTTTTCAGAGTGCTGTAGTTTTCACAGAAAAGACCTGTCAACTCTTTTGTTAGATTGATTCCTAGATATTTTTTAGAATGCTTTTGTGAAAGGAATTGTTTCTTCTATTTGTCTCTCAGTGGGTCTCATTTGTGTACAGGAAAGCTGTTGATTTTGGGGTGGTGACCTTGTACCCAGCTACTGTACTGAACCTGGTGATTAAGTCAAGTAGATTTTTGGATGAGTTTTGCGGATTTTCTTTATAGAGTATCATGTCATCAGCAAATGGGGACAGCTTAAATCTTCCTTTCCTATCTTTTTAAAAAATTCAAATCTTTATTGGTACGTTACGAATACACATCATCATCGCATTCAACATTGAGAGTTTGTACCAGAATGACACTACTCGATTCTCATTTTTCCCCCTCCCCCACCTACCCTGCAACCCCCCCACCTTCTATATACAGAAGTTTTGTTTCCTTTTTATTACTATCACATTCTTTTTTCCCCTCGTTATTTACCCCATACCCTCTTTCCTTTTAAATATTTTTTATTTCATAATATCAACTATATATACTAGAACTCATTTACATCTTCCTTTTCTCGTACCAGAGAAAAGATACATTATTTACACATCTGTGACCTATTTATTTCACTTATAAAGATGTCTTGAAAGTACATCCATTTGAATATGAATGACTCAATCTTATTTTTTTTAATCTTTATTGGTACATTAAATATACACATCATGATTGCACTCCATAATGGGGATTTGTACCAGTATAAGACACAACTTAATTCTCATTTTTTCCCATAGCCCTACCCACCCTACCACCCCCCCATATACATAAAATTTGTTTCCTTACTTTTTTGTTACAATCTCAACATTGTCCCCTTTCACCTTA